>JACJUM010005601.1:12427045-12496085 GCA_020976665.1 Heortia vitessoides
CCGCCCTGCCCGCCCTGCCCGCTTCGCCCGCCCCGCCCGCCCCGCCCGCTCCGGAGCGGGGGCGGCGGCGGCGCGCGCGGCCGGTGCGCGATCGAGACTTCTCACCTCGATGCGTTTGGCTCCGTTCCGTACTTTGGTTTAGAACAATCCCCGGCTCTAGATTTCCTCCCGTCGTAGGTCGAGGCCGGGAATCGGTTCGGACCCGTGCGAATTCTTCGATCGCCTCGATTGTATCTCGTATATTTTTATGGAGACGTGAATGTTTCGAAGAACCGTCGGGGCGATTGAGAGTCGTGGGGTGACGCGTCTGAAATGCTATTCTTGAATGTTTAGAATGGATGTTATGTCGTAAAATGTTCGTACTTTTACCTCGACGCAACGACTGGCATGGTCGCCCGGCCGAGCTGACGCGCGATTCTCGGTCGACAGCGAGTGTGGCGGTCGTCCCCGAGTTACCTAGGTTAGTAGCCGGTTGTTAGATCGCCCTGGACTGTGATAGTAGGACACGAGTATAAACTTTAAATGTGTACATAAAATGGCTTCACTATTTATTATTTCGCTGTTGCTAGCCGAGTTACTTTTATTTCATATTTTTCGCTGTATTGCCGAATTGTTTCGAGTTGTGAAATCTGATGGGTTCTATGCTTATAATGTAAAGAAGGGTTGTTGTATTTGTTAAGATCCGGCCCTGTGGGGGTGTATTTTGAATCTTGGTTGGTCTGTTTGTTATAATAAATATAAGCTCTTATAAAAATGGGTATATGAATGTTAGTCGTGTAAGTTATTTTGTTGAGTTTTTAGCGGGCGTTGGTTAAATGGACTAACAAGTTAGGATCTAATTAAAAAAATGTATATATCTAATACGCACTATATCACAATATAGAAAACCTTTTGTTCCGGACATTGCGTGGTTCATCTTGCTGTAGGAGATGTTTCTAACTGTTTCTTTAGTTTTCAATGACCAATACAGCGAATAACTATGAACCGGAAATCGTTTCCATGCATACACTAGAATAAATGAATAACTCAGTGCGATAAACAATTTGGCTTTCTAGGCGTGATGTTGTATATCAACGCACTGATTATGTTTAAAGAATTTAATTACCAAATAAGAATTAACCATCGTGTTTATCATAGGATAAGGTTGTAATACTAACAAATTAATTTAAATAATCTGAGTATAATTACATTTGTGATTGTTGTGTGCACGGTGATACGTCGCTGTTGTGCGCTGTGTACTTTATTGGATGGATATTGTAATGTTTGTATGTGGAACGTCGTTTAACACTGCCATGTATTTCATGTTCCAAAAACTATATGCCAGAAATTTTTATTATACCTGGTAGTGATTGCTCTACTCATGGTACTCTAGAGTCGGACTCGCATCGTATGTCTTATCATATAGAACGCGATAGGATGTATGGATGGTTTTAGTTCATCAAAAACACACAGAATTAATTTTAAAGAGACTTCAAATTAATATCGCTATTGGCTATCTTTTGTAAATATATGTATGCAGGCAATTTCATTCTATTAATTATTTGGTAATTTAAAATAATAAAAAAAATGGTTAATACACGATGCTACTAAGATTAAATTTCAAGTTAGTTTTATTAGTTAAATATTAAGGATGCAATTAATGTTTTGGCACATTTCTGCACTTAAATCCAATAGATAAAAATACTTTCCCAAGCTTATTATTCAGTTTTCTTTTATAATATTTTAATATAGGATACGGTAGGGTCCACTCTAGTACTGTACCCGCACTGGGTCTTAGCCGACGGGTAATGTTCTATAATTATACGCTTCAAGTGCGCCTTCTTGCGTTGTCTGATGGTCACTGCCTAAAAATATTTTGTAATAATTTCCTGTTTCGTATACAATAAGGAATTAATACGGTACAGTCAATTAATATTGAAATCGATCTTTGCGGCGTTTGCGACTGTGGTGGCGTATATAGATGCTCACTTATATAAATATTAGGTTCATCACTGATTATCTGACGCTATTTGCCAGTAGCAGTGTTGCTAGACTTTTTCTCTCTTAAATTAGAATTTTAGTATATCAGAGTACTTTTTTGTAATTATTTTTAAATAACACTGTTAATTTAACTGAATCGATATCTGACATACTTCTGTTGCGCCCTTCATAATTTCATACGAGTGGTTTAAATGGTAGATATTATACATATATTAATTGATAAATTTATTTAAAAAGTCGCATTTGCAAATTTAAATTAAATTAGAGACACGCACGCGTACACTTTTCCTTTTAATTAACATCAAACTAAACATTGGGAAGTTTGGCAGCACTGTACGTAAGCATATGATAAACAATCCTGAAAAAATTATATATAATACAGTATCTGAATACTAGTATGTCTGTGTATGCATACTTACGTCTCGAGTTACTTAATTTTATTGTTGTATATTTATCAGGTTGAATGTTAAATGGGAGTTGCAAATGTTGCTACCGTATTAATATTTTTTAAAAAGTATGTATGGATATAAAATGAGCTAAATGCATTTCAGCTATATGGTTGTATTAAAGAGAGTTCTCTCTTGTTCTATTAAGCGAGAGATTGAGCACAGTGGTCCGGTATCTATCCAATAAAGACACTTATTGTTAGTTTGATGCTAATGTGGATGTTTTTGAGTGAGAGCTGTTGTGACTTGTGTCTGGACTCCCCGTGTACAAAACGTGTATTAGCGGGCCCTGCCTTTATTTAAGTCGGTGTGAGACCTTATGATGTTCATCCGGATAGCATATTGTTACCTGTGTACACGTCTACTCTGTGCACTTGTTTCTGCATCATGATTTGCACGATCGGCTTCCGTTTAACATTTCGCGATTATTGTTCCACATTTCCCTATAATATCTTCATCCTGGTACCCTTCTCCTTCTACACCATTGCTTGTACCCCGGTTTTTGTACCCCGGTCTTTGTACCCCGGACATTGACCCCGGATATTGACCCCGGACATTGTACCGAGTACTTTGTATCACGGACATAGTGTCCCGGACTTTGTACCCTCGATTTTTTACCTCGGTATTTTACTCCATACCTTGTACCGCGTTCGTGGTACTCCGTTCCTTGATCTTTTTTTACCTGTCCTGTTGTCGTATTGCACCGCCTTAGGGCCGCTAATAAAAAACCCTATTTATTAATAATTCACATCAAATCCTATATTAATAATTTACATATTATATATATAATAAATAAACTGTGTAATGAAATCTTTGTTATAACGAGAATAACCTATACTGTCTGTTTACGGAGTTCAGAGCTAATCTTTTGTACTTTCGTGTCAAAGGCTGATACACACTTGTGACGTTTACATTCAGCACATTAAAACGAGTAAAAATAACGAACATGTTTACTATTACTGCTAAATAATTAGCTCTGAATTATACAAATAATCTGGTATCTAAATTTATATTTAGGTTATTAGTCGAATGTAGACTTCAAAACTGGTTCCGTCCATAGCAAAAATATTAAAATCGAGTATTGTAAGGTACTAATAAATTATACTTCGCGAGTGTGTATTAGCCTCGGGGTATGTCGGTCGCATAGTCTTTGTGCGACACTGAACCTTATTTCTTTAGGAGTAAGAGCGCTGCTGACTGTTGCGTATCGAATTTTACATTAGTATCTGTTTAATACCCTTTGATTAGGCAAAAGGAGACTGTTCGTATGACGTTCGTCTATTATGATTCTTGACTTATTTCAGTGTTCATGTAATGTACTTAATGTTATTGCAGTATTTGTTGTGTACAGTGGTGCATGCGTGAGAATTGTGAAGAGTCATATCGTTAACTTGTTCACTGTTGGGCATAGGCCGACTCAGTGGATTAACATTGTTCCCATAATTGTTAAGCTGCCCAGTGTGGGCTATGGCAGAGCGTAGCGCGGGGAGGGGATGCTGCTGCTCATCACCGCTCTTTTGGATTTGAGCTAAGTATGTACCGCCAACTGTAGGTTCCGGTACATCAGGATCAGTTCCGTCAAAGTTAAGTTTTAAAGCAAAAGAATTTGAATAATCGGCCAATTTTCTCTGTTTCAATATAATTCTAACAATTTGTCGTACAAAATTTTTTAAAAATATTTATATATATATCTTCCGCATTTTAACCCTAAGTTTTAGGTATTTAAGGCAAGTTTAAAAATCAAGGCATTATAAATTAGGTGAAAATAGTTTGATATACAGAATACGTAATATTTTCTATGCTGATGTTTGAAGGGTGCATTGAATTTTGAGTGTTGTAATTAAAGATACAATAGCTTACAATGTAATGTAATATACAACGGAATGTAAAATTAATTACAAAAGTGTATGATAAAAGACCCAATTGTTACATTTTTATACGTCATTGCACAATCATGGTACGCCTAGCTTGTTGCTTGCATTTCTACTGCAACTTGACCCCATTTCAGTACGAACCAATAATTACTATTCTGTATTTGTGGCATATTACGTTAATTTTCAGCCAAGCCTTTTTTACCTATTTATTTAAGCAGGCATATTGCCAAGAGTCACTATTACTAGTTTAAAGTCACCATCCTCATATTCTATATTTAGTGTATATGTTACAGTCATTGTGATTTATTATACGTAATGACCGGGCATTTTATATAATAACAAGATTGTCTAGTGAATTTATAAATTAATTACCTTATTATATATATGCTAGTTAATTTGATTAATTCTGTGTCACAAAAGATTATTTTACATACAACATTTAACTAACTGTTTGACAAACTTTTATTTCGCAAACATTACTTTAAAAATAATTATTTGACATAATAAAAGGAGTCCCCAATGTTTTACATAAGAAATATTTCACTTGATAATATATTTTCGCATAAACGCAAATAAACTTCAAAAAATTATAGTGTATTTGGAAACAAGTGAAGCTGCTTGAAATTAGACAACAGCCTTGGTATGTCTTATTTAACATCACCGTCATTGTATTAGCCATCGAAACTCCACTGTTGGACATAGGCCTTGCCAAGAAAGGGAGAATTTTGAACATTATTTCCGCGCTGGGCTAGCATGTCGGCAATTGGAGAGCGTAGTTCTTCGACGGAGATGTTGCTGCCCATCCCCGCCCTGCGCATTTGAGTTAGAGTTACGGGCAGATATACCGCCACCTGTCGGTTCTGGTACCTTACGACATCTGCCGGTACCACACGGAATTATTTGTAATCGGTATAATATATATATATATATATATTTTAATGTTTTACGACGTCGGCCACTGTACGCAAAACATACACTCACATTACTTATATATCGATCAAACTGTCGGAGTAATTTAGTATTTCTGTGTGTTAGTTATAAAGTAATGTAGTCGCTAATATACCTACCTATACAAAAACCGTGTGATATTGATGGAATAAACGCAACATTTACAAAGTGTATCTAATAGTTACCTAATTCCGATAAAGGAATCAAATTCTATGCCATAGTGATGTGGAGGTAAATTTTCTTGCAGGTCTCGTCTCGACTTGTTGTTCTATAAATAAATGTTATATGTATGTGTGACATTTTGTGCGCTCGTGTGGAAAACAGATGCGGTACGCGCGGTTCGTTTTATCTCGAATATTGTTCACCGGTTGTGGAATGTTTGCAATTTGCAGTATAGATATCTTTGGCTTAAAACGTCGTAAGCAATCATACTTATTGTGTCTATTAGATATGTTAAAAACAAATAAGTTCTAAAATATATTACAAGGTCCAAATTTCAGCATTTTTAAACGAATTTTGAACTTTATTTTCAACCTCTATTGTGGTATTGGACTAAAATATATGTCGATTGGATTATATAACTTGTAATTTATTCCTCACAAATTAGAATGAACATTTTCTTAAAAGAATTTATGCACGTGAAATGTTGATGCGAAATAGTATTATTTGTTATTTGTAACTGGCAACTGTTTTCTTCGGGAGTAGCCATGGATCTAATCTGCTTGCATTTGCTCAATTCGAGTGTTCGAAAGGATTTTTTGTATGCACTCACACTGTATCCACCGTCTAGTGTATAATTTTGTATTTATAATGTTGTATTTAAATTAAAATGAAAATAAAAGGGTACGATTTCATGTGATATCAAGTTTGACTTTTATTTTGTGTGTATTCCTCCGGTCTAGTAGTTGTTCTGGTTGTGTATGTTTATCTATAAATGATTGTATATTTAAATTTAATATTTAGTTCTAAACTTAAGTTTAATTAAGTTTATGTTTTGATAAATGTATTAATCGTAGGTGATCCCCTTAAATAAAGTAATACTAAGTACATGTGATGAAGAACGTGGTGTTCAAACCATCATAAATCATAAAAATATCGTCTCTAAAAAGTAGGAAATCAATCGTCGAGTTTAAGCAATCTTTAGCGCGTAGTCAGTAAGGGTGGCACAGCACCACTACGCCTGCAACAGCATGCCTACAGCCAATGTAAGTTCACTGAATCGAAATTACACGCGGTAGTAGCACACCTGATCACGCAGACGACACTCAACGTACAACTTTACTCGGTAGCCCAACATTCTAAAGAGGGCATTAAACTATCCTGGGTACAGCCCTCCCGGCCCCCCTCTATATATGCCTGTGACAAAACAGTGTTTCTACTTTACATGAGATAGAATATATACAAAGGTCGCCTGTACCTGAATCCCACCTATTGCTACCGCTAAATAGCAGTATTTCGATTTGAAGGGTTAGAGAAGCGGTGTAATTATTGAGTAATGTGACAATATCTTAATGTCACAAAGATTGGTGTGATATCCTTGTGATATTACAAACTATATCGCTAGGATATCACTTGCTGATAGCGAAAGGCTGCTGTGACGGTTACTATCACGCGGACTGTATTCTTGCTTGTCGACCTTTTTCTTTTCGCATTCCGCCGCGTAACGGGTGGTGGGTATGTGGGACTCACCGGCGCGCTAATATAACCGCGTGACGGCCGAAATACCCACTAAAACCGCATCGATTTCCGTCCTCAGCGCTTGTGAAGGAGTCCGGGATCTCTAACCGGTGTCCTTCAGCGCGGCGCGCTATAATGGGCCAGCTACCTTCTGCCTCTACGGCTCTGTCGACGAGCGGGATCTGCGCGTTCCCTGGCTCTCTCAGCATCTTTTGCGAGTGTTACTACGTCGCAAAAGGAAAGGACACTGCCACGCTTCCCGGCTTAATGTAATCGCCGCTACTACGGCCGCTGGGGTCGTCGAGGATCCGTCGCTCCGACACCCATGCAGGGCAGTGTTCGAGCGTGTGCTGCGCGGGATTCTCGGCTGCCCCACAATAGTGGCATTGCGCCTCCCTGCCAATCCTGTGCAGATACTCCCCGAAGCAACCATGTCCGGTGAGTAGCTGCGTTAAATGTTAGGTCACCCGTCCACTGCTCTTCAGTCAAACCATTAAGCTGGGCAGAATCGCTCTAACCGCGCGCTGAAGAGTATTGCGAGGTTCCATTAGCCTTTCTCGCCAGCGCCCTGGCGCCCGCCTTTTAGCTCTTTGTTGAACCTCTTCGATCGTCTATTCTGGATAGTGTTGCCCAAATTCAGTCTTTGTCTTGCAGTCTTTGTCTTGTTCTTACGTTTTTGCAAGACCAAGACCAAGAACAAGACCGCGTATTTTTAGCAAAACCAAGACCAAGACTGACCGTGCAAAACTTGAGCAAGAACAAGACATAGCCTGCAATACTCTTGCGTCTTGCAGCAAGGACTTAGCGCTATTTCACGGAGTAGTTAGGTGTAACAGTTCGGTGGGCAAAAAACTGTATCAAAGAATATGAAAAACTGGACCTATGCGCATTACGACTAATACCATAAACATACCTACATAGCGAATAAAAAAATATCCATTAAAATCAAACTGAGTGCATGCATAGTTATGTTTTAATCATCGGCACTTTGATAATGCGGCATCAAAGGTTTTGTACTTACTTCTCAAAGAAATTTGCCGCTTTTCGGAAGTACACGGTTATGATACACGCGCCGGCGGCTTCCTTTGAAATCATATACAACAATCGTTGCCGCCGCGCCGAAATCACATTTGACACTATTTTAATGGCCGCCACAGGGCGTAGGTAGACTCATGCAAAATAATTTCGAATTTTAAGAGTACAGGTGTTCCAAAGAATAAATAAGTTTCAGAGTGCTTAGAATGAAAATGAATACATTATAATGATCACGCAAGTAGTATTATGATTACGATAAAATGGTAAGGGTAGGTAAGTAGATGTCATAATAATTTATTCTAGTAAGTATATATTATAATATTGATTATATGGTTTTAAACTAATTACTCAGGTACTATTATTGTACATTCAGTCATTATATTTCTTAAGTTTTTACAAGAAAAAATAGCAAAAAAGTGTTCAAATATCACCCGTTTGATAAAAATTGTATGGAATGTTTTAGCAAATGTAAGCTTATTTGCTAAGACATGTAATAAAACAAATTAGAATGTGGAAGTAACTGTTTCTTAATTGTAAGATATTATTATTAAGAAACAGTTACTTTCATGAAAAACAACATATAGGTCAGTTGATATTTCAAATTTCTTATCAAATCTTCAGTAATTTATTAATTTACTTGATCTTTACTATGGCTATGTTAATTCAAGCTCACAATATTCCAATTCTAATACGTTTTTCTAAGATTTAAAATAAACTTTAATAAATAGTAATAGACTAATAGGTAATTGCAAGACTTGCAAGATATGCTGCAATCCAACCAAGACCTAGACCAAGACTGGGAGCGCAAGACCAAGACCAAGACCAAGACCAGGTGTATTGGCGCAAGACCAAGACCAAGACTGGCTAAGTCTCGTCTTGTTCTTGCATTTGGGCAACACTAATTCTGGATTATCGGTTTGGCGGAGGATCGCCTGGTGTGACAAGTTTCTCAAGTGAAGGATGGCATCCAGCGTGGAACGCCGCCGTCGAAATCCGTGTTGTTGTCCACCAAGTCCGGGCCTCTATTCCCGAGATGTGTGTTTATTCGAGTGGTTATTATCCGTTCAAATAATTTACCTACATCGTCTAAAAGACAGACAGAAGTCAGTAGGCTGCTGGTTCATCCACTGGTTTTCCCCACTTATATAAGAGCACCAGCTTTGCCCGTTTCCAATCTGCCGGATAGCACAGCTCGAAAGCAATCGGCGAACAGACGCCGCAATCTCGTGCCAAAAATCGGTGTTATAATTTTGCCATGCCATTTTCAGCCATGCCTTCATTCCATGGAGTCCCTGCCTGGGACTCCATGGACTCAAGGGCGCATTTTGTCAAGCACCATTTCATACGGACGACCAAACGGGCCATTGTTTAGCCCCTCAAGCAGGTCCCTCCAGCGCTTGGCTTTGTTTTCGGCAATGGCTTCTAGCAACGCCTTGGTCGGTATGGAACGGTACACCGAGGATCTCCACTACTTCGTACCTAGTAGACAGCGACCAAGCCATCTTTGTTACCGAACCACCGTGGATGGTTTGGTATGGAGTAGGGCTGCGTAGCCACTGCCCGCGATGCAGAACACTCGGGCAGACTGCAGGAGCAGATCTTGTGCTGTTGCTTAGCCATTTCCGTCGCGAACTCTTCAATTCTAGGAAGTGTCGCCTTTGCCCGTGTCTTTTTAGGATGATGCTCTCGACCGCCCTGAAGTTGCCGTCCTCAGGGAGCAATCTGAGTCTTCTTCCTTTGAGGTCTTAAACAATACTAAGTTCTGCATTCTGTGTTCTGCGTTGACCTCCGTTTCACTAAATAAATCATCTTCCGGTGTGGGTATACTTGGGTTGTGTTTACGAAAGCCGGCGCGACTCCGGTCTACGAGGCAGTTTCTGCCCACTGCAGAGTACAGAGCACAGATGCTGACGTAGCAGGGGGCATGATTCTCCCTTTCGGGTACATGTCTGCAGAACATATTCAGAACTTGCCTTTTCCATGTTCCTCATCGATGCTCCACATCGTCGTCTCTTTTTTCAGTGGTCAGCTCCCCTGTGGGCTGCTCGTAGTCTGCTCCTACCCTCTAGCCTTCCGGTGTGAGAGACTCTGCCGCTATAGCCTCAAGGATCATTGGAAACGCAAGCCTCCCCACCACGACAAGGTGGCAGTCCCCGTGGGGCTTGCTTGTCCACCTAGCCTAAGTACAAAAATACTAGTACTACTGCACTCCGGAATGTCATGGAGCCAACTATTGAATGGTGCAGTGGATAAGTACCAGCTCAGTAGAAGCGTCATGTGGCTACAAAAAGGGTAAGGCTAGCTCTATTGCCCAAAGGTTGTTCCCAAAGGGGAGCACCCCTCCCCCTCTGTAAATTAGTGGCTATTGATCTAATTACCACCCTTTTTAATAACAGCCATTACATGATTGGCTACAAAGCACAAGTGGCTTGAACATAAGTACGAGTTGTGACATTGCCCAGTCTCTGTTGACCAAGAACCCAAAGAACGAAGAAATCGATCGAACTCAAGAAAAGAAGAACGAGACCTGGGTACCTAACCTTTTTGTACAGTTCTTGCCCCTTGAGCGATAACCGACCGTACCAGAGCGGTCAGGCGCACTCAGTCCTTTTTGCAAACATCTTATCTGTCCCTCACGATGGTCCCGAGTCATCGAGCATAAAGTCCCTCCATAAAGAGCGGCTTCACCCCCTCTCTCGATGGTGCTGGGTTTGACGTTTAAGAAGCCCTGGTATTAGGTTTTCCGAAAAAAGAAATAATTATAATTATACCTAAGTACTAAATCCTAGGTCTATACTATGTTCATATATATCAAGTGATGATTAGTCCAATCGTCAATCACGGAGCGACGGTGTGGTAACTGCACCAAACTAACTATTGGAAGTGAGAGCATGGAGCGTACTTATAGAACTATAATGACGAAAGGTATCGTAAACATGTTCGTCCGTGGTCCAGAATGTAGTCTAGATTTTTTTATGTTACGTAATAAGCAAAGAAGCATCCAGTCCGCTTGATGGTAAATGTGACCGCAGCCTATAGACGCTAGTGTCATTACAAGGATACATTTATCCAGTAATGTCATGCCTCTCTCTCACCCTTTAAACCGGATCATAACAATGCTAGCACTGATATTTGGCGGTAGATATAGCTAAGAGTGAGGTACCAATGCAGACGACCTTTTAAGAGGTTTACCACAAAAAATAGTAATATCCAATAATCATAACAATAACAAATTCCTGTCCATATTTATAAATGCATTTCTCGGCCGTTCTCTTGATGTCGTTCCTCAATCACGAAAAATAACACATCCATACGACCCGATGTTGCAGATGGTAGTGATCCCATCGTGCGTGCCATAGGTGGGTTCGATCCCCACACAGGACAAATATTTGTACATTATACTAGGTGTTAAATATATGCATGTGAGTATTACATTTGTGATCCTCTGTTGTCTTTAATGCAAGTGCTTTAAGCGACTTATCCTGGAGTCAGGTATGAGATGTTCTGTGAATTTATTATTAATGTTATTATTATACTAGTCATTCAGCAATTTAATGCACTCCCGACGAGATCGATTCCTTGCCTCCACAGAGCAAATCGTCGGTCCAATATTAAATTCGCTAATCTTCGCATATTAGCAAATTAAACTAAATATTAAACTTTTCAGTAGGAGCGAAATGGAAACAAAAATTGTTACTGTAAATTAGGTTTTATGAGTATCTTTTTAAGTTTGTAAATTTGGATAGATATTGATAAAATTATTTTATATATAATTTACAAAATCTGCCTCAATTGAGAATAAAACCCTAATACTGTCTGAATCAGAGTTAATATTCAATCTGCCATTTAGACAAGTTGATCTCTGTGAAGTACTCGGTGCTCTTTGAAATAAAGTGATGTTCTCTATCTCCCATTTAGATCAGTTAATCATTGTGAAATAAGGAACATGAAGTACTCTTTGAGCCAATGTAAAGTACACAACCTGTCACTTAGGCCAGCAGAACACGAATATTTTTGTTAATAACAGTTTTTGGTTTTGGTAAAAAGAACTATAAAATCACAAATATTACCACTATATCGCTAACTGTAGATTTAGTAGGTAAGCAATAGTAAATAAATATTAAACAAATCGATTATTAATCTTGCAAACACAGGACTTTACTACATTGTATATAGTCGAAATTGCCAAAATTGAAGATTGGCTAGTTTACCGGGGACGGTATTGGACCTAAGATATTGCCCATTAATACTAATGAAGCCAGGCGCATATTATCCATAACATTTTTTGAAAAGTCAAGCCGTTTACGTCTTTGTTGCTACCCAATTGTTGGAATTAGCGTCTGCTTAGTGGTCTAGGTTCCTTAAGTTATGTTTAAGGACATATGAAGTTGTTTGGAAAAGATCAAACAAAAGGTCTTCTGCGTTGGTACCTAACTATTACCGCCAATAAGCAGTGTCGCATTGCTGTAATCCGGATTGTAGGGTGAGAGAGGCGGTAAAATTTAATTACAGTTAAAAACGATATTTATTAACATACTTATATTTAATATTTTCTGACATTTCCACTAGTATTTGCAATAGTCATAAGAAAACTACTTTTTAAGTTTTAAAACAGTCTATTTAACTTTTACATTTTAGTATTTTGTGACAATCGCGGTTTCACTGCGCAATCGTTTTTTATGTAGTGTCAGGATTTTAAAAGTGAACAATGTTCACTCAATCAATTTAAAAAACCCTCTTAAAATATTTTTAATATATTTTTGTTTCTTTTTAATTTGGTAAGTTCACACCAGAAGGTGCTGACGGCGTCTTGTAATCTGGTAGATCTGCTGTTCTGATTCTGAAAGCAAACGTGGAATAAAACAATGCTCCTTTGCAACACAATGTTTACACGAGGTAGACTTCATACAAGGGTACCTCACTCTAACCTATTGCTACCGCCAAACAGCTGTCACAGGGTTGGCAACGCGCTAGTGATATATTTTTGATATTACGAGCGCCAATGAACTGCTGTGATGCTTACTATCTCGCGGACTGTATGCTTGTTTGTCGATCTGATGATAAAAAAATGTATAGAGTTTTTTAAACGACAGCTTGTGCTAAAATACCTATTCAGATCACAAGAAAAAGGACTTTTTTCGTCATTGGAAAAAATCCAGTTTAATTTGGGAAGGTTCTAAATTTACAGTGGAAGTTCTGCGGCTCTTATGGTGATCACTTATTTATATAACTAAAAAATCTGACACCATATTTGTCACTGTTAAAATGGGCTACATAAAAGATGTACTCAATGAATAACAGGTACTTCAAGCTGTTGAAAATGTAGTTTTAATATTTTTTAGTTAATTTAAATAAATATCATACCTACCTTATAATATTTATTTAAATTATGAGTCCAGGCAAGTTGATATAGCATGGAAATGCTTACTTGCTTGGACTTGAAACTTCGCTTAAACTACCTGTTTGTGGATTTTTCAGTTTCCTAAACATTCGTTGTGTGCAATTGATTTTGCTAACTGGTGGGGCAGGGGCGGTTTATGTCTCTGTGGGATGAAGTAAGTGTAGACAAACTAAATAATAAAATAAAACATCGTAAATTTATTTCATATTTTTATTCTTTACACTTTACGTCGGTGACCGTAAACGAATTTCACTACATCGCTTCATCATTTCAATTTTAATTACACGATAGAATGATACTAGAACATAAATACTTTCTCGTATTATTTAAGATCAAATAGATAATCTTTTTTACATCCTAATGTAACGATATTATTTAATTTGTCATTATGTTAAGCAAAATACAACAAATTAATTTACACAACTTATTATTATACTTTTTACCTGAGAGAACAATTACCTAAGCTAAAACCATCGCAATTACAATATTTAAATACTCATAACAAAACTAAAGGAACTAAAATATTTGAACCTACTATCAACTAAGGATAAGTACTCAAATGTGTCTTAAGTAGATTAACTATTCTTTACGTCCATACATTTGGCTCCTGATGAAATTAATTTATATACCTATGCTTAGTTAAACATGCTGGAAAGCGGTTTGAAGATGTCGGCCGACACCGCGTCCAAAGAGATGCTATTCCGAAAACGGTCGCTCAGAAAATTACAGGAACTCTTAAAACAACATCCAATGAACAGGTCGCATAAGATCAATGCAAGTCTAATTGAAAATATTACGCGAAATGCCAACGTTTGTCGGCGCGCTAAACGTCCCGCTTCATCATCAACCCTATCAACAAATAACAACTTAAATAAAAAAACTTCTCAATTAAAACATTAACAAAATCACTCTAATACTGCTGAATTTGTACGAATTAGGTAAAATGTCCAACGAACACAAAATCTAATCACAAGATCACAACACAGGATAACATTTAACTAATTAAATTAATACGCGTTGTGAATCGACGTGTTATAGTTTAAAATAATGGTAATGTTGTGTTCGATCCGATATATTCACATATCGCATCCGAAAATTTCAGTGAGTGCTGATGATAATACTTTTTGGCACATGTACTTTTACATTCATCTGTATACACCACTCCTTCTCCGAGTGCATTACAAATGGATGCACTGTAACGAATAACGTCGCGAACTAAAGTGCTTCCAAAACAATTACGTAACACATCTAAAACAAAGTTTCAACCAAATAAATCAGTATAGGATAAACTATAATTACATATTAAATACAATGTAATTCGTTTATATATAAAATCCCTGTAATGATAATATTGTTATATGATGTGACACTAGGTGTACTACTGTATGCATGAAATACGCTGCCAGATTAACTGTGATCGAGTGCAATGTACAATAATTATATAAAATAGAATCGAAAATAGTGTTCAGTCTTCTGTTAAGTTTCTTGCAGCTTAGATAAATGTACTGACGAATATATGTTTACCGCGGAGCATCGTTTCCTCGGAGACACATCGCGCAGTGCGTAACACTAAAGGTACGTAACGTAAATGCTGTACGCCATATTTGGGAATGACTGAAGCATCAATATAAAGGAAACATTAAATATTATCAACGTATTTTAAATCATCGTACAAATAAATCGTATATACAACAGGTAAACCGTTACGTCTCTAGCCACAAGGTATCTCTAATTCATAAAGAAATCATTGTATACGATTATCTAAAGCCAGGTAGGATTGAACCTCGATTTATTCTAACTTTCATTATTATTTACTAAAAATTTGAAAGCTCCTTTTGATTTGAACATTGAGTGCAGAAATTTTTATTTGTCTACCCTGGCGCGCACTGTCGTTGATTGGTACAATATTTGTCGTGACGACATCCCAGAAGTGTCGCAACTCGTGATATTGTGCGTTGTTTCGCAGCCGCTAAATTTTTACTCGTAAATTACAGTTTTTTGTAATGCGAACAAGTGAAAATTGAGCGTTCCTACGAAAGATCGAATGGCAATGTTTGTTTAAATTTTAAATTGCCCCAATTCTGTTACGCGTCACGCGTGTTTGAAATATTTGTGTATATAATTACAACCAATAATAGAAGAGAGTAAAGAATTAGATTAGAATAGAGGTTGAGAGTGAGACCGAGTGGGAGTGTGAGAGTTGTGAGGGCGTGACTAGTGCGTCGCGGACCATCTCTGTCTGCCGTCTGTACAGAACAGTACTGTATTCAGATCACTAATACTACAACAATTACAAATACACTACAATTTACCATTTGAGACATACAAATGTCTCCTTAATAAATGGTTAATTTAAATTTATTCCATTTAATTTATTATATCAATAACTATTTACATTTAAAAATTGTTTATTATCGAATATAACTATTATTACGAAATATTTTACAAACTTTGGTGAAATGCAGAAGTGAAATCGCATATATAACACGTAATATCTACATTGGGATCGTATTAACACAGTACAGGGACGCTCAAAGTGAAGACGATGCCTCGAAATAATATTATGTTCATACAATTATTAATATTGTAAATAAGGAATAACACTAACATGAATGTCTGTAATGGAATGTTAACAATTAAAATGTATTCGGAAAATCTTAACTATAACAATCACAACACCTTTCATACTTATTGCACTCCTTCGGAATAAACTATCGCCTATCACTTAAGAGCGATTTAATATACATTTACAATATTAACACATTTTTAAATATAAATTTAACTAATTTAAATGTGGACGTCGCTCGTGTGAGCTACGGAGGTGTTTGACAAATACGTTCTAAAAATATTGTTACATAATTTGTAGATATCTGCGGACATCCGCGCGCAAAACTGGAGCCAGCGCATCGAGATCGACCCGGCCCCGCACGGGTGCTGCACTCACAGTCAGAGATTCGAGGTACATCAATAAGGTGTTAGTCTAAGAACAAACAAACGGAACAAATCAAAAGCACACCCAGAGACGCCGGGGTCGGGACACTTGACAGACAGCGAGGTGATCTGACAATTAAGATTTGCCACTGGCTATCGTCCAGTTTTACGTTACCATTACATAGTTCGATATCTAAACGAGAGTTCGTCCATAATAGAGGGCATGCCGAGACAACGCACTTGGTGAAGCTTTATCTAGCATAGTTGAAGGTACAGTCGAGATTCGAGAAGTCAACAAATGATGGAACATGTCAGTTTTTTTTAACTTTAGTCTTGCCCGTTGTGGTGTAGGAGCGTGCGGTTGTCGGGCGGGTGAGGGGGGTGGGAGGGCGCGCGGTACGAGTCCCCCTCCTCATCCGCCGAGTTCTCCTTGGACCGGTCACTCTTACAATCTTCCTCTTTCGCCACTCCTGACAGAGAGTCCAATGCCATCGGCATGGATTGGTACATTTCCCTCGCTTTGTCGCTATGAGGCAGGAGATGCAGCATGTTTAACGGCATCGGGAACCCGGTTGTAAAATCCGGGTAGAAACCTTGCGAGAACGGGTTGAACATGGGGTTGGAGGCGATGTCCGGCTCAGAGCTGGCCGGTCTTTGGCTTGAGTTCTGGTGGTCTTCTTTATCGAGCTGGTGCTTGCTAGGGGGGTGGTTGTTGTTGTTGTTTCCCGAGTTTATGTTTAGTACGTCGAGAGGTCCGCCGATGCAATCTTTCCTCAGCTGCTCCAGCTTCAGGCTCTTGCCGTACTTGCCACGGACGTACATCAGCAGGGAATTGTACGGGATACCGAAGATTCTCGACGCTTGACTCGTAGTCATTTTCTTGTTCCACACGTGTTGCAATGCTTCAGTCAGCTCAGCGTTCGTCCAGGATCGGGGTGGCCCACCGCGCGGCGCGCTGTGCTGCCCTTTCGGCTTCCCTGTCAACAAAACAACCGTCGTTACAAAGTGGGTAGCGTGTCGTGTCTCACAAACAGAAATGTTTAGTTTGCTAATTACGTTATGAACAACAATATGGAGTTGGTGATTTACGAGTACAAAGTGCAGCCGGGCGCTGGGGTCGGCACGACATGTGCCGTGTGCCGCCCGTGCCGGCATTACGCGAATGCACTGTCTAATAACCGTGTTTCGGTGGAGCAATAACTCTGTACCGGCTTACGACCGAAATGAGCGGGTTGCGGCGACATTTTGTTGGCGGCGATTTGTCATTAATTCGATGCGAGCACGCGACTATTACGTAGCGTTTTGTCAAAAAGAAACGCGGACATGCATATGCCGCGACGTCGCCTCGCGTAACTTTATAGTTTTATAATTTAACCGGAGCACGTTAACTCGATTCCGATCAGATAATTCGAAGAACGTTCCGGATTCAGGCGGACTGATATTTTATTATGGAAATTAGTTTTTCTTTTAACAGTCGCGGCGGGGCACGCGAGGGGAAGGTATCGGAGAAATTAAAAGGATGTTTTCCATTTGTGGCTCGTTAGCATTTTATGCGCGCATCGTGTGCCCGCGTCTGTCTCGGCAGCGTTAATCGATCGGCGACTATTGTGCGGGTGTCGCTCGGAGCGGCGGCGCATTGAAAGCATACGTTAGACTCGACTCTCTGTTCCCCTATGAGATACGCTATCAGATCTTCTTAATAAACATTTGCTGGAAACAAAGGCCGTTTAACATGAGTGCGGCGCGCGATTGCGGCCGATGCCAGTGTGTGATGGCATGCAGAATGCGGCCGCAGTTTCTGCACTACCTATTATTGGCGGAGTCTATTGTTGCGTAACGCTCATACTTATTCATTGTTGGATATTTGTATTATTCAATAAATCTCTGAGTAATCGTGAATGGAGGCCCGCGGTAACTGCTGATCTCTTGTCTCTAACTACTTGGTAATAGTAATTGCCCCGGCTTTAGTATAATGCAATAAAAACTGATAAAGGTTGAGGGGGTTTGTAGTAACTAGTTTAGATAACATTTAGTGCGAGCTAAGGAGTGCACAATTGTATTATAAACAGACTGTCTTTCTCATTTACCTACTGCTAACTTAATTATCGCATGTATTTAGAACACGTTAAGTACGTAACATAAGTAACTTAAACTTTTTGGAATGTCAGAAACAAAAGAATGACCGAATTTACATCTACCCATATAAACGCTCTCAATATTTCGTCAAATTGCTGCACACTGCACAAAAGAGTTTGGGCGGTGAATTTAGCGTTGAGACATTTAAGATTCCATAACTATACTATCCGATCCGGCAGACGGTGACCTGTTTATATACCTAAGCTTAACGTGAAATAAGTATTGCGATGTAAATTGAGATATAAACTATCCTATCTCTTTCTAAGTAGAAGTTTATTCCGGACAAATATAGAGACACGTAATTTTTATATACAAAAGATATAATTACGTAAAAGCCGTCAACAAAATGAAAACACTTTTTTTCAAATAAAGAATTAATACTGTTATATATGGAGACTGTATATATAGTATTTTCGTGTCACATAAAATAAATGAAGAAGAGACGGAATATCTTTAAACAATACCGATATAGTTTTGTGGGGTTTTAACTATGACCTTACAAATCTGTCGGTCGCCGAAGGGACGCAGACTGAAGGGCATGAACGAGTAATATCGAGGGCAAACAATACTTCGGGAGACATCGTGATAACTCGGGATCACTTCTGAACATTCAGAATCGCTGGCGGCTACACAAAATGGGTAAATATCAGTCACAATATTCTTTGAGGTGGACAGTTATAATTGAAATTGTAAGATTATTATATATGAGTATTAGATGCTAGGTAATTAAAGAGGATGTAATGATAAACAGAGCTCTATGGTACATTGTGAACTTTTAAATTTGTATGTACATGTTACATATTGACAAACACAAGATACGTATTAAACTACTTGTCGGTAGATGGCGTAGCTAGTTTATTTTTCGGTATGTATATTTTTATCAAGTTTTGTAAACTTGTTCCCTAAGAAATTTAATTTTTTTCTTCAAAATAATAAACAAGATACCAGAATCCAGAATAAACTAAGGCAACCAACAATCAGTAACATCTACCACGGTAAGCGTATGCATCCGTATTTATCTCTCGCACCTGTTTATTAATATTTTTTTGCTTGCCTTACGCGACCGTTAGATGAGACTGGTTGTATGGTTTATTTCCAAATTGTGAAACATAAAAAACTTAGCTTCGGCATAGCCTAAACTTAAACTGCCGGAAATTTAATTAAGAACACTTACCAAAGAGAAATTATGAATTCTATTTTAGATTTTTTAAATGGCATGGTAATGGTACTTACATTTCTTTTTGCTGTTGATGTATGGTGGTGCTTCAAGCGGCAGCGGGCGGTGTTCCATGTCCATCATAGGGTAAATCTTGTGTTCAAGACCTGGGGGGAACAGACCCAGGGGTGAGTCTATACCAAACACTGAAACAACACAATACTCATGTAATAAATCTGTGTATGTTCACTGTAAGTGTACTGAGGAGAGTGAGTTTATAAGGCTAACTGATAATGATTGATTTTTTTCTTTGAATTTAAATTGATTCAGCAAATTGATTGAATGAACATTCAATTAATTCGCTGAAATAATAAGTAACCATTTTGAATGCGTTCGCAAATAATATTTTTTTTATATGTCATATCAGAATATGTTTTATAAAGTTATAATAATAAAAACAATATAAGTATAACATTAGTACGTAAAATGCTATACGTATTCATGCAAATAACTAAATATATATTTTTATAATTAGATAAAACGCAATCGATGACATAACTACTGCCATTATTTAGCAGAATAAAGCTTAATAGATATAAAACTAGTTAATTCGCTAGAAAAGTTGTAGAAAGCTTTTATTATATTACGATTATTTATTTATTCTGCTGATAATCCTAATGACCCGGTAGCCATATAACTGATATATGGGTTAAGCCATCAAGATATTAAGAGTTAGGTAATATATAACGGAACTTGCATCGTAAACCCTTTATAGAAGCGGCCCCGGAGCCGTTGAGTGAAAAGTTTTAAGACAAGCGTGTAGCTGAAGTACACATGAGCAATGCACACGTAAGTAAAAAACTTTATTTTCGACAACATCTCTAAGAGGATTCCAGATTTCCTAAGAACGTAAGTAACGTAAAGTGAGAACGATCAGAAGCGGCAGTTGAATTTGATTGAATTTGTTTAAATATGTTTTAAAATATAATAACAATTTTAAATGAACACGAGAAAACAGCAACTGTACCAAATACAGAACAATAATAAGAAAACAGAAACTCAAACACTTCGCATTAGCTTACAGAGTGTATTGCTCCTACTCGCCGCTAGATGGAGTAACAAGTTCGAGCTAAGCGAAAGTTTGCATGAGTTATTTATTTTCTGTGGTTTACCTTATTTTACGTGTTTAATGTTTGTTTATTATCTCATTTATATTACATTGAAATTTACATTGTTTTCTAAGAATTATGACTGTCACCACTGAAACTATGGAATTTGTGAATTGTTGGGAACCGTCACCGGTCGAAGTACTCTTAGTTAATTTAAAAGTAATTAAATAATAAAAAACTATGCATTCGTTTAAAATTAAGTAAATATTAGTTAAGTAATAAGAATATAAGAAAACTCTTTAAAGAATATGTAAATAAAAAAATAATGACAATAAAATATTTGGGCCGATTGTTATCTGTTATGCCAACACAATATGTCTACCGCCATTAACCAACCGATTCTAATATTTGATATCCACACTGGACCGCTCCGATCGAGCGAAACTTTCGCCGCGGCAGTGTTATTTCGTAGGCAGGTGATACCTACTAGCGTAGGCTTTCGTCCGTGTAAGATGTAAATGTGGGCACTTTCTCGGCTAAGTCCGTTGAACCAAATGAGACAAATCGATAGCGTGTCTTGTCCTTATTCACTTCCATCCGTGTGCACGGATTTATCATGTGTTCGATTCGCTAATGAAAAACAAATGAATAGCGCAGTCACATCTCATCCCGGTCAGTTGGCGAGGAAGTGTTTTAAGCTTCGAGAACACTTTTGGTGTCGTTTATTGTTAGAAGGTAATTTGATATGCCTAATAGGCTGCTTTATGTTGACTCGTGTTTGGTTTAGAAATAAATTAGTGAATGCGTTTATGATGTTTAAATTTATATGATGGAATAGTGGGGTTTAAACTTTAGGAACACTTTTGGTATTACCAATTATAAAAACTCACTTTGTTTTGCAATAAAATATTCGATAATAATGTTTTATAAAATATTTATAACAAGTTGTATAAAAGGGAAAGTTATATAAAAAATATTAGTTTTCAAGGTACATTTCGTTTGTGGGTATATACGATAAATTAATTTATTATGATGAATGGCATCTTATCTGCCTGGATGGTCACAGATCGCCGACCAGGGCAAGTCAAGAAAAATGGATTCTGCGTTATTGGAAACTTCCCTAACCTATACTACTTTGATTGATTAAAATGACTGATGTCAAACTTGATACTGGCACGATAGTGTTTGGCATGATTATTTGTTATTAATATTGTTTCATTGTAAAAGTTTTACATAAAAAGCATATTTTATGATATCCAGCTTAAAGGGAAACGAATATGTAAAATAGTTGCCGTTTATTAAATGTGTAAATACGACTTATTTATTTAATATCTATCATTGAATGTAACTTGAGTGTGGGAAGTTATTTCTCAACGAGCGGAAAAATAAAAAGTTATCTAAATTAAACATTGTATGGACAAATCTCAGCGGATTGCAATACTCAGTCCTATATTGTCTGGGAGAAACTAGTTCTGTTCTAATGGGTAAGTCGATGCCTTTATGGCATGTGGACGCGGGTACTACATTAAGGCGAGTATAGACATCAATGCTGCCGTGGGGTACCGGCTGTGCAGAATACCTCTACCTGTACCAAATGTACTGAAAATGTCGGATGAGTTGCCAAAAGTGGTAAGCGATATATCTCAGTTTTGCTAATATTGACACCAATATCAAAGAAAAATATCCCTTTTTATTGAGGAGTGAAGTATAATAGCTGATATGATATTATTACGAGGCAGAAATTAATTTTGCGAGCACTAACTATTTCAAAGATTTTTTTTAATGATACAGATATATATGTTACAAGATAGCATTATTATGTACAGCATATGAAGTAGACAAGCAAGTATATAGTGATAGCAAGCGCAAAGGCGATCAGTGTTATTACAAACGCGTTGCCAACCTTGCGACTTTATACTGCCTCTCACCCTCACTCTTCTAACCGTACACAGCAATGCGAACACACTTTGGAATATAGCATTTTAAATTAATTACAATATTTATTGTCGTAACCGCACTAGTTTTATTTATCATCGTAGTCAACCATTTTTGGAAGTATCCTAATTGACCGACCGCGCAGGACCACGCGGATCGGTGGGCAACTATAATTAATGCCAAAATTACCTGATTTTCAATTTCAGGTTAACACTCGCCTTAAATGCCCGCTTTATTACCGCGAATACCCAACCGCTAATCCGCGTCACTCGTTAAAGCACTCGTTAGTCCGCCGATACTAGTTATTTTGCATAATTACCGACAATCAATAAGCTCCACATTCATATCGACGGAATCAGCATAAAAATAAAACTTTGCATGCGCATGCGCAAGTTTTCATTGCTTGTTTACGTCCTAATAAATTACCCGATTACCCGTTAACTCACCTAATTGCCTATACTCATCAGACGTCCTCCCAAAGACATAGTAACTCTTGATGCTAATTATAGATAATCAAGTTCAATCATGATTTAATACGTCCACAGTTAGACATAAGCCTCTTCAAGAAAGAGGAAATGCCCTAATTGCCGCGCTGGGCAAGCCCTGTGGCAATCGTAACTTTGCTATCCCCGCTGTGCGTTTTTGAGCTACGCTGTCGGTTCCGGTATCTCAGTCTCCTCTAACGACACCTGTTGCAGGGGGAAGTACTGTTCTTATCTGCCAGACACCACACTTAAACAGCAGCACTACAGACAGTACGGGATAGAACAAGGAAAGAGAGATTTTGCGAAGTGGATATTTTAAGAGACAGAGAGATATTTTCTAAAAGAGACATTTTGAGAAAAAGAATTAAGCCACCAATGGACATCTCTTATCTATTAACATTATGGTAAATGCGTAGATTGGTCATAGGTAGCTCTCTCTGTGCGAATAGACGATAGAATAAAAAGATCCTGCCTGGAAAGTAAATACATTCTTCTCTTTATATACATATACAGTCTCTTTCTTTTAAAAGCTTTTATATGTATGTTTGGTTTTATATTTCGAAGATTGTACTAAATGATGGTTTTAGTTAATGTTTTAGAAATATTAACTAAATATTCAAATAAAAAACTGTTCCTTATTGACTTATGTTCACCCTGTTGCATTTGAGGAACACTTGGGTATAACGCCATCTATCGCATTTAGGACGCCAGGTACGGTGGAAATACTATTATATTCTCCCGGTTATTCTATAACATAGAATAATCAATTCATGGACAATTTGACAGGATGCAAGCAAGTTATATAAAGAAACTTGATGCGATTGCGTTTCCGCGCATCAACATTTTTGCGCTAGATATTAATTAACTCTTTTCGATCACTCCCCTCCTATTCTGTCTTCATATCATAAAAACACTTATCTGACATAACATGTTTCTTATAAAATTGTCACGGGCCCGGGGTAGGTAGACTGATTTAATGTACTCTGTTCTCACTTCTAAGCCTTATTAATTTTGTGGATTTTAAAGAATATAATATTAACAAGACGTGAAGCGGTTTCGTTTTGCGTAACCAATTTATTATCTGAGATGTTATTTGCAGAATTATTTCGCGCCCGTGTAATGGGATCGGTTGAAATGGATTTTATTACGTCATAATTTCTAGCAGAATAGCGTAAACCTTGCGGTCAATTAGTTGTATCGGCATCGAGTCGCTTGACGCTTTCTAATTCCGTCTATCGGACCCCTTCAGAGAACTACTCGACCATAAACAATGATTTACGAAACACACTCGCTAAATAGACCCGCGGACCGTTCGCACTCGATTCGATTCGACATTTTTTCCACGATTTTTCGTTAGTTTCACAAGTTTTTCTATCTGTTGCAATATATCTGAGAGTTTGTTGGGCGGCGCATTGTTTGTCCGCGGCCGGCTATTAATCGGAACTAACGAAATCATACCACGAAACTCGCCCGGCAACCAAGTTGGCGATCGATCGCTGCTCGCCCCATATGCAACACGCTTCGAAATCGAAAGCGCCCGCAAACTTTGTTCGCAACTCAACCCTTTCACGGGCATGTGTACACAACTTGTCAAAGTTCGGTTCATTCAGACAAAAGTTTGGATGCAACCTCTCGCTCGCACGCAGGGTCACGCATGTCTCGCTCGTCACATGCGTGCGTGTTTCATATAACCCTGCGACGGGAAGGGTCGCGGATTGCGGCGTTGTGCGGCCGGGCCGGGGTGCATTTCATCCGGGCCGGGTAGTCCGGGTTGTAGGGGCACGTGTCGGGTTGTTTACTCGTCCATTCAGTCGCTGCCGGTTCACACACGGCGCGGGCGGCGGAGGGCTGCGGCGGGCGGCGGCGGGCGCGTGTGGGAGTCGCGCGCGTTGTCTACGGTCAGGCGCGCGTGCTCGCCGTTTATTTTGAAACGAGATTTACAACTATAACTGTAAATTAACTTTATCGAGCGGGCCCGAATCTAGGTCGTATGGAATCAGCATTAATTATCGCTTTAATCTAAGACCGATGTCGAGTGTACGGACAATAGATCACATGATATAGCGGCTCACGCCAAGGATACGTAAGCAATAATACCTCGGGACGAGAGTTCCATTACAGAATACGCCGCAACTGGGTTGATCTATTGTTACAGCGAAATATACGCGCGTCGATGTGGGGAATAATTAAATTGGAAAGAAGTCTAGGTCGTCATTACGATGGACAGTCTATCCTTGCATTGTTTGCGACGATCGCGTGTCCAATATAAGTCCCCAATACATAAATAATAGATATAGGGTGTTCATACCGGCGAATGCTTGAACACAACTTAATATTTATAAGCGTTGTAAACCTTGACAACTGTCGGTTTATCATAATGAAAATCAACGGTCTACAGAGAACTGCAAGTAGATGCGAAAATAATTTTTCAAAGAATATCATTAATGATTGAGAGCATCGCGCCAAGTACGGAGATAATTGAAGTACTCGCTTTTAAGTTTTCGTAATGATTTGTGCAATATGGCCTCTATTCGTATTAATTCCACAATTTGTTATTTCACAGACTCATTAATTCATTAAGGCCACATGGTCTCATGATACAAATTGTTTAATTTCAAACTAAGGTAAGACGTCAATGCGCTTATAATAAAAAGACTGTTGGCGTATTAGCCGTTCTAAACGATTGGTATTCAATATAATGGAAAGTCATGAATTGGACCCTGTAGAACCCGAGTACACTTGGCTCAACAAACATTCCTTTCTGGTGAATGAACCTGCATTAAAATTAGTTTTAAGACCCGTCTGATGTCGGCAGACTAGTATAACAGCCTAATTTATATATTAGATGACTTATGCCCCCGTGGGATTATTAGGATCATCAGTATTATGAATATAATTAAACATATAGTAATTCATATTTCAGTTTTTTTTTTATTTTTGACGATTCGAAAGTGCTTATATTGGCATACTTGAATAAAGAATATTTTGATTTAATTTGTTACACTTCCACAGAAGCCATCAGATTAGCAAAGTGTACCACTGCAAAAAATATGAAAGGCGAATCCGGCATGTGTGAAACAATTAAAAATTTCTGTTTCAAAATCACAGTTACCAAATTAGTGTACCCAATTGGTATTGTAGCAGGCACACACTTGTTCACACACGGTCGCACGCCGGTGGGAGAGTTCATACAAACGGATTACTAAGAGACGTGTTAATTTTGTAAGAGCAAGACCAATTTAAACTTATCTATTGAAATGTACTTATTTTTAACTTTCCTCACGCCGCGCCCGTGTGAAGGCCGCTTTCTATTGTCTAACAGGAAGCCTTATTGTACGCAGATGGTATTTTAATACTCGTAATTTTCGGTGGTCGATGCCACACAGTTTGCATTTGGGATTGTCTATTGTTCTTTTGGAGGTGAGCTTTTAATTTGCCCTTCTTACACAGTTTTTTAAAAAGCTACAACTATTTTGTTGTTGATAGGGTTTTATAGCAATAGTGAAATCAAAATTAGAACGTGAACATTTTAAATATATATAGTAATCTTATATACATATGTAAAGGTAGAAACTGACTGACTGACTGACTGACTGACAGATAATCTCATCATTTGAGTAACACTATCGATTAAAATATCAACGCAGGACCTAAATTATAAGGGTTTCTACTTGAAATTTCGTAAAGGAGTTCCTTTTATAACGTAGGGGAGCACTAAGAAATAATTTTTGAAAACTTACCCCCTAAAGGGGTAAAACGGGGGTTAAATGTGAGTTTGAAACGTTGCTGTTATTAGTTACTCGAATGAAACTCAGTAAGAAGGTCCTTCATTGAGTCATGAAATACGTGTAAAATAAGTTTTTGAAAAATAATTTAGGACGTAAAAGGGGGTTGTAACGTTAGTATGAACGTTCAGACGTTGCTAGTTACCATTATTAATTAATATGGCCTTGTCTTTGAGTATAAATAGTGTATTAAGCAAAAGCTTTCAATATTGTAATTCTTCAAATAAACCAAGAGGAGAATTAACTCATTTAAATAAAACATTGATAAATTCAAATAATCGAAATAGGTAAACAGGTATAAACCCTGAAAATTATGTTTCCAAATTAAGTTTCTACAACATTAGAAGACATATGTATCCCACTAATTTTGGCAGTATAGTTTTTAGAGAGAGTAAAACTTCTCTTTTACCTAAAATTATATCAGAGCCTGCCACAGCAGCATAAGTTTGTTGTATTACTCTTTTAAGGTAGCAGGACTAATATAAATTTGATTATTTACCTGTAAAAGAGGCAGGGAAATTACTGGGTAATGTGACATAATATCTTCAAGTTACAAGGTTGGCAACGCGGTAAATATATTTGTAATATTACGAGCGTCTGTAGGCTGTTGTGACGGTTATCGCGCGGACTGTAAGCTTGTTTGTGGACATGGTAATATAAAAAATATATTGGAGCACCAATCTGTCCTAATTTACTATAAAATATATATATATTTATATATTATACTAACATTTCAGCTTTAAGACAAGACTTTTACTTTAACTGAATATAAGAAGTGTGAAACGCGGTTTACATATATATGTTTTACTCCTTATGTTCGAAATATCGGTTACCTTGTATTTTCCAACGTTTTAAAGAGTAGTTATTATTATTACTAGTATATGCGTAAAGTGTCTTAGAATATTAGGTCAGATTATAATGATATGTCCCATTATACTGACGTTCAACACTAAACTATTCTAATAATTCACAACCTGTTATATGTGTTTGTTATATTCGTTGAGGTATTTATAATCGGCGTCAAATTTGACAGATGTTGCTAACGTTGTAAAATTAAAGTCACCCAAAACCAAACTGTCGAACTTTAAGAAAAGTAACCTTTCTGACCTTGAATTAACTTGTAATCGAACTCTAATCATTGAGACAAACTCTGTGCAATACATATATATATAACGAATTGGACCACAGAACTAAAATAAAAAAAAATTGTTTAACCGTATAACATCGTAAATCTTTCCTCTTTATAATATTAGCATAGAAATACACACGTCAATTACGTGTTCGTATTCAATAACAAGGAAAATAGTATTCCAATTAATAAATTAGGCAAAACATATAGGAATAAATAACAATTTGATGGCACATCATAATTTGTCACCGAGGACTCTCCCCGATCTCCGCGTCCCGGCTTACGATGACGGATTGCGGATGGCACTGAGTCATGCGGCGAGGGCGTGGGTGGTGACCGGAAATGTTTTTGTTATATACCACATGCCATTTGAGGCTTTTGCTCGATAACTGTTATTTAGTTCGATTTCAGTCTTATGTAAACTCAATTAAAAAAAAACCTAATTTGCAACATTTATGGTCTCTATAGTATATCCCTGGTATGTCCCTATGGTATATCTATATAGCTACAGTATATCCCTGATTCCAATAAAGTATTACCCGTTTTTAGGATTCTATACTGACTTTATTAACAAAGGCCAATACTTGAATAGTTTTAGAAAATACCAACATAAATGCCTACAAAATTTGCCTTAAGCCTTGATGCTCTTCAACCTTCCATGTTATTGTTTAAATTATATTATAAAATGTACTAATGATTTTATTGCTAAGACTAAGATTGAAGTCCGACTTTAACCACGGCAACAAAGTTATTTGTGGTACAAACTTACTATAGATCGTGCGAAGGTTAACGATTGAGAGGATGTCTTGATCAGTTTAATTACACTTAATTAAAAAAAACGCGAGGATCTTTATATACAAAAATTACCTGTTACTGATTGTTTAGGATGAACTTCTGAATTACTGAACCAAGTTAATTTTTTTATTTTTTGCCTACTGTGTACAGTTTAATCCAACATGAGAAATAGAATAGTTTATTTCACGAATTGAAGTTGCAACATTTTTTTTTCATGACAAACAGTATATACTTAAGACAGGAAAATGTCTGTCGGTGTATGTAAATAAATGAAACAAGGTAGTTTGGGGAAAATGTCGGCCTTCTTGTCACGTGAGAAAAATGTCAGATTCCAGCTCTTCTGTTATGTTAGAGAACAAGGCAATTACGTGTATTAGTCTTGCATTTGCTACTTTGTTGGGGTTGATTTTACTTTACATCGCATCCCTTGAGAATTTCCTTTTCACCAGGTTAAAGAAAAACCCTTTACCCTTAACCCTTAGGGTTCAAGTTATACACTCGTGTATGACATCGGTTAAAAATTATTTTTTTAGAAAAAAAATCAGTTTAAATGGCAAAAAGGCAAATATTAGTTTTAATCAGAGTTACCCTCTCGTGATCCCAGGTTATTCCTGTTCCATTAAAACAATTCAAAGACGGTTCACAGTTCTCGGAGATATAAAATACTATAAATACAAAAAAAAAACAAAATTCAAATTGTCAAATCGAGAACCTCCTCCATTTTTGAAGTCGGTAAACAAACGGGCAGACATACACGTTCGCATTTATAATAATTGTATGGATTCACATGTTTGCGTACCACTCTCTGTTGATAAGTGGCCTCTTCAATTCACCGATTACACTCTCACGCAATCTACAACTGGCATATAACATCTTGCGGTCAGCCGAACCGCCGTGTAATGCCACCGTCCCTACCATAGACAATATTATATATCTGGATCATGTGAAACAAAATAACCGATGAAAACGATTGTGGTCTTTCGCGAGAAACGATTCCGAATCGATGGAATGACGAAAGTAAATAAAAAATATCAATATCCATTTAAATGACTCGACTTTCTCGACGGATAATTTATAAACAGAAGGAAATAACGAATAAAATTGGCCTCTTGCAGAAATGCGTAATTAATTTTACTGCATCGTTTTATCGATTGAAGTAAAATGGCGTATATTTTTGTACTACATCGAATAGATATGGGGATACAATACACGGTAATTTTACTTAAATTTATATATACAAATATAGTATTGCTTTAGGATGAATTAGGCAATTGAATCATTCATTTAGTGTTCATTTATAAGTAAGTGTATGATTCATGGAGAGGCAGCGATATTTACTCACAAATAATGGCGTAACAACAACAACACACGTCCGAGATAGAAAGCCGTGTGTCGAAATTAGCTCCATTCTCATAATGCTGTTATTAATTCAGTGAATGGAGAAAGACGTTGAAAATAGACTATATAAATATTTTTTTCGTTTTTGCAGTTGATTATCTAATTCATATTTCATTATTAATCTAGCACGAAATTAATATATCGAAATGATGATCGAATTAATAAACCGAACTAAAAAAATACCTAAGCAATTTAACACCACATTTACTTCTTTCGATATTTTTGACGCTGGCCAGTTCTAAACTTATTTGTTTTATTGCGTTGAAACGAAGAAGTTTTTATTTAAGCTTAAAGTTTTTTAGTTATGGTTCAATGGGTAGCGTATTCTATATGAACGGGAAGCTGATTGATAAAAAAGATCGATTCATGCAAAATTGTTGTTTACGTGTGTGGTTGGCCACAAATTGTGATTTGCTCCGGCGCCGATCAACATTACGTTAGTCACATACATGACTCATACATGTCCAATACTCTACAATTTGTAATGAAACTACTAGGAACTTGCAAATGACTTTAGAAGTTTCTCAGTAAACGTTAATGTGTATGTTTAATTTGCAAAATGTCACTTACATACTACAATGAGTGTAATTGAAATGTGTTGTGGTCCGTTTACTTTCAAACGAGGCTGGATGTAAAGTGAAATGCATTGTGGACGGCAACAAAAGCTGATAGAGCTTTAATCGAATTTTGCTCCATTAAATTTATGTATGAGTTACATACATGCCTTTTTAATTTGAATGTACTCTAATTTGTTTGTTAGTTAAAAACCCGTATTGTAGTCTTAAATAGACTTTCGAATTTAATCAAAAGTTCTCAGAAGCGACTACTTTTTTAAATAAGTAAGAATATGGAAACGTAACCTTGTGATGTGACATAACACACTGACTAATTAGATGCATCTGCGATAAGCTCACAAGGGCTTCGTGCTCCATAACGACTTATTTTTTACGTTAAAAACAGTTTGTTTCGGAAGTCACGTTCAAAAACAGCACGCACGATGCGGGATAAGAGCTGTAAAACATGTATGTGGTCAGATAGCTCCGCACTGCGGTCGCTCCGGACTTTGTAATGGAGGGCTCATAATCAGATTTCGATTCCCGGCTTTTTGTAGCGATAAAAAGTAAAGTCCACTTTCGGTCTTCCGCTCCCCTTTGTATCGCTTTCGCTTAACCTACAAAGTTTCAGGTGCCGTTTGCCGACATCATTTTAGTTGATTTCAGACAACAAATTCAGGAGTTCAACTGCTGGCAGTATCGGCGAGTTAATAGGACCCGGACGATGTCGTCGGCGGAGGTTTTTTGTTCGGCGCTTACACGTTGTCACCGGTGAGGTGTGGAGTTTTTGCCCCGCGATCGTTCCGAGAAATATTTGGGGAGCATCGTGCGGTCGATTCGACAGAGAGCAAATAATATCTAAAAGACTCGTTCACAAAGCGCGACGTGGTCGACAATTTCATGTGTCGATCGCACTTTTTGGTCGCGTTCCTTTTCGTGGGCACCGATTTTAATTGCTTTCTAAACTCCATTCGTAGCTCGATTCCCATGACGGTCGCTGTGAAATTGACTAGCACACGTAGATGCATGACATGTAGTTTTTTCGTGGCGTTTTTTGTGTTTATCAAGAGAGAGAGATCTGGCTGTATGCGCGCCGGTCATTGTGCTGCGCAGTGAGAGGCTGCCCGCGACCCACTCGGTTTCCGAACGCACCTCACTCGTGATCTTATTTCGGTCTCCATTCACGATGCACTCATTCAAATTTCGAATTTTACGGGTAAAATCAATTACTAACGTGTGACGACGACACACGGCTACCGGTCGTCGGCGCAAGCATTCGGGTGAAAGGGAACGCGAGGGATGAATGGTTTATGGAATATTAATTATGAGAGCCGGCGCTCACAGCGGGTAGATACGATCATACGTGCACATCAATCTTGATCCCAATTGTAAGTCGGCACCTCTTTACCGACCACAAAAAATCGAGCAGTGCTTTTTCTCATGGTCACGGAACACACAATAGGCAAGCGCACATCTCACTTGTTATTAAATTCGTATAAAATTAAATCTAATGTGTGATTTCTGTTCCGTTTGCGTGCTGGGAACTCAAATAACCGTACTTTATTTATGAATGTCAGCAGACGGCGAATTCGTACATCGAAAATTGCGATCATTTGAATAAAATTGAAACGGAGCTAAATAGATACATAGTTTTTAAATTTACCATTGTTCTTCCAAAGCAAGGCACCACTGCTTTTCATTGAAACAATGATATGAGAATGTAATGGTACCAATCAGTTTAACGGTAAATATCACCATATATTGCAAAGGCGACTGGTGCGTTAGTCTGTTCTTTTCCTGTTCATGTATTCCTCTCTCAAAATCTCCTGCCAAGATTTGATACGCTTTTCGTTTATTGGCAGATTAAATCACACTTCAAAATTGCCACATATGATTTATAATTTCATTGTGTAATTGATGTAGATAGATTGCTACATGAGCGAAGATTGGGCGATTTTTTGTTACGCATACAAAAGTATATTAAGATCCGACAAAAAATCGACACAGGTCCCACGAGGAAGTTAGACGAATTAGATTACATACTCAACTACGTTAATAAACTGCATACCTATTAGAACGAAATCAAATAGTATGGCACGGAAAAAGGTGTACCACAAGGCGTTACGTTCGGTCCTATGTAACACCACTTGTTAATAATAACCATGACACAGCATCTATCGCACACAAATCTACTAAACCACGAAAATATTCGATTACTTACTAAATTGAATAGGCTATACCAAAAAGAGAACATTGACACAACAAAAATAAAAGTAGCATTGCTTTCAATATCGCCGAATTAATTGACCACACAAAGCCTGAACGTGAACTATATCGGAACTGTTATTTCATTAGTGTTCAATGCAATGATTATTGATAACTCGGCCTCATCGTAAAGCACACAATTTACTGCGCAGACATAAAAGACGTTAGCGGCGTGCGCGCACAATTTCTTCCAATTAACCGCAGGTATTTGTCAGGGCTGAGTAACGACTATCCATTGACTCCCGACTCTTGTATTTAGTGGTATTACATACCGCCAAACACCGAATAACGTGGTTATAACTTAAGGATGCTTTACGAGTCTTTGTATGTACTGCGTAATACAAGACAATAGTATTGCATAATCCCTATAGAGAATCGGGTTTTAAATCTTTAATATAATTTATAGCAATAATTGCACGATTAACTTTATCGGCTGGAATGTAATTATCTACTGCAGACTTCATTATATTGCCATATATAATATTATCTTTCAATTCCTAAAATGTTTCATTTGCTTTAATATTATGATTTATTATAAATTTGTTAATGCTATTTTATTTCCTTCCTAGATTGTTTTTTATAACCAATGTGGCAGTTTTTTTTCTTGGTCTTTATTAGTTTCAAGAAAATTATACTAGAACCGGATCAAGCGGCTTCTTTTTTATAGGCGTATGTCTGTATGTAGCAATAATTATATAAGGAAATTGTCTCATGACATCGTCCATTATAACATGTGAACCTTCCTGTTTCGCAAGTACTTAAATAATTAATACGTTACAATATCGTAACGATGCGAGCTCTTACAACTTTATCCTTCATTATAAAACCGTAAGAGAGCAGGAATGGACCGATATTATCTCTTACTATGTTTATTGGTACTAACGTAGTTTATATGTGAACTCAATTTTCATAAATTGAAATGCAAATGTATAGCGTCCGTTCGAACGTAAGGCATTTTGCATAAAAACTAATAAAATCGGCGATCGGACGATTACTCTTGGAATACCATTAGTTTTATGAGGTCCTGCATGAACCTTTAACATGCATTAAACTTTAGTTACTGCTTTAATTTCGTTTTTGATTTAAATTGATATTATTGTGGCCTAATTGATACATAAAATTTAATTGGTCTATCTCACTTATGGCCTTTCACGCACTTTATTGCAATTCATTAATAAAGATTACATATCTTCCTGTTTTACAGTTGCTAACGATATGTCTTTATGTTAAGCGTGTATGTTTACATAATTAAAGTCAGTGGTACTATAAAATGTTTTTATATATGCGCCATATAAAAATTAAATCGTTACACGATTGGTTACCTTCTTTCTAAGACCGCTCTCGGTTTGTCGTGCTTCTATGAGTTGAAAGCTAAAGGTATAATTTTAAAAAATAATTGAGGAATGACAGTTGTCTATGGCATGATTCGGCAACAGCTTTAAAAGACAGACTGATGTGAAAGCAGTTTGACTATATTCCTACCTCTAGTTTTGTTTTTCTTTTTAGTAATTTCGGTAAAACATTTTGAGGAAGATATATTATTATAGTTTGAATGTCTTGGCATAAAACTAAAGATTGAACAGCTAAACCAAGTTTTAGAATCTACACCTCTTTAAAAATAAAGTAAGCGACTTTCCTAGGTCCACACTAGTTGGACAATTCACAGTATAAAATCGGCCCCTGTCAATTTGCAACCGTACCCTTCTATCTTAATCGGAGATTACGAAAGTTACCGTCAAATGGATACACACAGACCAAATTAGAATACAGCACTGCTGTGTCTATTAGCTTCAAAGCTGGAAGGCTTTTATGGTAATGCCCCCGGTACAATATCGTGTGTGTCTGTTTGTCACGATCTAGCTCTCACCTTTCACGACAAGTCACCTGTTAAATAAATTGCTGAGGATTTGAATCTACAGATTCATAAAGTTGTGAACGCGTGTGTTTGCACGTATATGTACGCTCATATCCAGGTAGGGTTTTGTGTTGTTACGATGCGACGGAGTGTTTGTGTGATTTTTTCATAAGGCATTCACTGCTGGGCATAGACCTTAAAGAAATTTCCAATAGGTTGTATGCGGCCAGCATCCAGCGCGATCCTGCAGATCTAGTCATATAGTCTGTCTACCTTGTGGGTGGACGTCCTACGCTGCGCTTGCCGATGCGTGGTCTCAATTCCAGATCGTATTCATTAATTGGTATTAGATATGAAGACGGAGTTAGTGCGGCTGTAATTGTAATTTTGATAGTGATATACTCGTACTTAAACTGAATATATCATGGTGATATGTAACCACAAACGTTTAGCGAATCATTATGAATATCAAACTTCATAACTATAGGGACGCCTACAAAGCTAATTCTTATTTATGTACTTATTATTCATTTACCGTTTTAGTTGATATTTCTCGACATGTACACACAGCTGTATTTGAAGAAACTATTGCTAATAGTTTCATACTTGTATTTTCTTTGTATAGCTTTGTATATCCTCTAATGTTCTGGACTAAAGGTCCGAAAGGAATGAGGTTCCGAAAGACCACAATGAGGGTAAATACATTTTTAAGTTTTGTAAATAAGTAATAAAGAGTTATTTTTAATTAAAGCTAGTGAAATGTTCGCAATCAGGCGGATAGTTGTTATGGCGCTAGCCGCGTATCATTACAAGTGTTCTCAATGGATTCCTTGTGCCCTGGTAATTAAATGAGCTAGCCTCAACACTTCTAATATTGTATGTTTTAATATAGCAGATAAATTATCTTTATAACACCCATTGATTTGAAACTATGAAAGTAAATGAAGAAATCAGAGGTGGCCATTTTGTGAAATTAAATTACCTACGTACGATTCAGTGATTAAAATCACTATGGCTGCCAATAACCATTAGAATCGAGATGGTATTGAGTTTGTATTTGATTTTGTTAAATACTGGGATGAGACCGGAATTGATTAAAACATTTGTGTTAATGAAAGATTAATACTTTTGTGTTGAAACGCTGGTGGTAAGCACACTTGTTAATTAGGCAGGTTCAATCCTTGCCGTGAGGTACCGACAGAGTAAAATAGTACCTCCATCGGTGCTTAGTGTCGTAAAAGCCGAGAAAGGTATCAGAACCGACAGATAGATGACATCGATGACACCGACAGATGTATATCGATCCAAGACTGTAGCTCAAATGCATAGGGTGGAGATGGGCAGCAGCATCTGGTCTCTGCTTAATGATAATCAAGACCTTTTACGTTTGACATGTAACTTCTCAAAGAAGGTGTTGTTTGGTGATCCATTTTTATTTGGAGGTAGTCTCTATAATAATATATCACAGCAGGTAATGCGATATGTGTGGATTACCCCGGTTTTGAAGAAGGTTCTTTTAGGATAATTCATATTATCCTCAAAAAACGAGAGGTCGGACTTTTTTTGGAATAACTTTCTAATATTATTTTTATTTCTAACATACCTATCTAATACTGTAAAATGATATTCCAATGTGGCGATCGTAGGTAGGAACGGGTCGCCGAAGCCCTAAATTAGTAGGGATTACGTGAATCGTCCTTGGTTCTAGTCTCGATTGATGCGTGACGATATTACGTGTGGTGAATAAATGAATGCAAATTGACAATGAGACATCAGCGTGTGAGTGTTACTTGCAGGCTCTTCTGCACTAAAAAACTTATGGAAGTATTATTAGAAATTATGTAAATGTATTAAATTACGTGTATATGAATATTCGCCTGTTGGCAACAATTAGAACAACTCAAAATTAATCAAAGTTCAAAAATAGAATCCATAATCATCTAACGTTTGACGGGCACGATGGCGCAGATGGTAGTGATCCTATCTTGTGCGCCCAGGGTCGTGGGTTCGATCCCCACCCGGGACAAATATATGATGATATCTGTGTTTATTCTGTTCTGGATGTCCAATAATAATAATAACTTATTTTACATAGTATATTTGTGAATCTTCTGTTGCCTGATATCCGTGCTTCAGGTGACTTACCACAGAATTAGGTCAATGTATGAGATGAAGTGGGACTTTATTTTAATTTTAGCGCTAGTGTTTTTTTTTAACTTCGGTTCCTTTATAAGGGAATGCTGACGTTTAACCTACACTGCTTTAGGTGGATATACTGCCATCTGTCGGTTACGGTATCTCAATCGCCTCATACGACACCTGGCACAAAGAAAGGTACTGTTCTACTCTGCCCGTTCCACGCACAATTATTACCTACATCTAAAACTTGTTTCAATATATTTCGTTAACCATAGTTAGTAATAATTAGGTATCATTAGAATAACGAGACAATCAAGTATAATAAACACACACGTTTTTAATCATGTCATTAATAGGCTTGTATGTAGCGTGTCGGTTAATTACCTTGTGCTCATAATATAATCATTGTCTTTGGTGCGCGTTAAAAAAAATGCGGACATACGCGTCGCGGCAAATGTAAACGGTGACACATTTTTTATTTGTCTATTTGCATATTTTTTTCTTGATTCGACACATTATAACATGACAGCTGTCAAACTGACGTGGCTTTTTAATTATTTTAATGGTTCTTTGTTTGAATTTCAAGTTCATTTTATATGTGAAACCTATACACATAACAGGTGCGCCGCTTCTACTATGACACCTGTCATTCTCATCAAGCTACGTTTAAAGGGGTTTAATAGAAAATATCATGAAAAATTCTTGTCATTGGTAAAACAGGTAAAAAACTGAACAATCTGTATATGGATTGTAGCCTAATTAAACCTGACAACTTATATTATATTAGTATGAACAAAATGTGGCGTAGATAGCAATAATCGACCGATTATTTATTTTTAATATATGAATTTAAGATATGAATCACCATAGTAGACATTGTATTGTGATTTTTTTGTATGGGTGGGGAATCGAAGCTGCGACCATCAGGTCTCAACCGGCGCTATTTCCCGCAGCTCTATACCGGCCGTTAAACATTGGCATAAAGTTATCATTATTGACTAATATTCTAATCACATTATTTTCCCAATTAAATTCATAGAAATAGGTACTAATTTAGTGTAATAAAATATGACACATATTGCCATAATTTCCTGTTTCGATTAACTCCTGATTTAACTGTCCAATTAGTTTTATTGTCGTATTTAAGTTATTTAAAGCGATTGGACACGAAGTTTCAAGTATACACACACAGCGCAGTGGGCCTAAGAAATAAATAAAGAAATAGATGAAATTTTACATGAGGCAGACCTCGTTAAAAAACTAGTCTGCATTAGTACCTCACCCTCACATATTTCTACCGCCAAATGTTCGCATTGCTATGTTATGTCACTTTACCCAATTACAGAGTAATACGACATAATATCTTCGAGTCACAAGGTTGGTAACGCTTACTATCAAATTGCATGTAGATCTGGTCTTATATAAATATTGATAGTTTTCTGATATTACGGATAGCATGTACCATAGACTTGAGGATTGTAGAAATAGTTTTGGCTGCCACCTAAAAGTAACCATGTTAAAGTAATAGAAGTAATTTAAAGGAAATTGTATGAGATTCAAATTGTATTAAAGTTCTATAAAGATTCAATTCTGGCATCAATACAGACCAAGGCGCGAGCAAAATTTAGCCTCCGACAATGACGCGTGTGTCGCCGACAATTATCGCAAACGTATCGCTAACTATTATAACCCTCGTTTACATTGTTTTAGTTTTTCCATTGTCGCGTGTGTGATCAATTGAACCTCCTAAGAAACTCCGCCATTACACATTTCCAGTAAATGATCACTTATAACGTATGTCGTCAGTGATACTTCAATACAGCGTATGTAGCATTAGCCAATAAGAATCGAATTTCGCTAACATTAATTGAATTTTGAACTTTATTTACGGATTCTACTTACGCGTTATTGAAGTATCAATGTGCGTGTTTGATTGTAGTTTATAGTTTTTAATAACTTTATCCTTATAGGGATTTGGTGAGAAGAGTTTTTGGGATTCCGTCAGTGTCCATCAGTGGACGTCCTACGACTTATATGATGATTAGAAGGAACTATGTGTACCTAAATAATAGATTTGTATTATTGTAAACAAAGCTTAAAAATTTTCAGTTGAAATGCGAGGCAAAGACTAAACGATATAATAATGATATAATAACACAGGGCGGGTATGGGCAGCAGCATCTCCGTTGCAAAAGTTTCACTAAAGCGATTACTAAAATGGTTGCCCAGCTCGGCAATTTTGGGCGCAATTCACCCTTTTTTGTGGAGGCCAGTGTCTATCAGTAATGATGACTTATCATTGTAATTCTTAGATTTACATATAAGCCGTTGGACATAGCCCTTCGCAAGTAGCTTCCAATTGGACCGGTTGCATGCGGCAATAAGAAAAATCTTATTTACTTTTTAATGTTTTGTTATGCCGCGCCCGATGGCACAGATCGTAGTGATCCTTATCTTGTGGGCCGTGAGTTCGATCCCTACCCTAGGCAAGCTATTATAATATTTGTTTGTTCTATTGTCCGATGTTCGTGACACATGTGCTTAACTCCGAATTTGGTATTTATGAGTGTATATATATATTTAGTTATTGTACTGTATTAAATGCGGTATACAGTCACGCGGACTTTCGGCCAAGCGTTGAATGATTTAAAAAAGTGACGGAATTTGTCTACTACCATTGTTCATATGTTTAAAAGTGAGTGGGTGCATCACTATTTGGTTATGTCTTTATTACGCAAGTTAGCCATTAAAAAAGTCCACTCCAATAGCTATGCAGCACTAGAATAGCTATGCAAAGTTTAATGCACTCTTGCAATATTTGTAATTATACGATTATTGTGTTAATATAAAATTATATTGAAGTGTACCCACACTATAAATATATTTGCAAGTGTAGATGTATTTAGGTCGCCTGGACGCATGCGCAGGCGCCGCCGCTCTCAAGCGTGGGCCGCGCACTTATGTTATGATTTATGACAGTTTCCACGATGCTATTTTTATACATCTCACGTTTATTTTTACTGGCATCGTTACGTTATCCCTTTATTTGCATTTATAAATGACGTGTTTTATTAAAATGACGTATGGGGCTATATTTAAAAAAAAAATTCTTTCTTAAACTATATTTTCTTACCTTCTATTTGATTTTTTTTTATTATCCCTAAAATACATATAATTACCGTACGTTATTGCGTTTCGTTACATCATTTTTCGTAATCAGTGCCTATATTTTGAACTTCAACGGGATTCAAAATCGTTTCTATACTAATACTCATTCTAATGTTAAAATATTATAACCTAAGGAGAGTATGCAGTAAGCATCAACATAATAAGATAGAGGGTGGTATGTCGACCCCACCCAGGTAGCTGTTAACTTTCTCTGAGTTTGAATGCGTAAACTGTAAAATGTAGGTAGTACTAAAAGGGAATACATTACCTACTGTAATATGTGATTATGAAGCGTCAGTTGTTCTTTGAATACTTCTTAGCAATTACTCAAAGGTATGTTTCTATACTTACGATTGTATTTTCAATATAGCGCATTACATCGACCGATAAACCGATATATATTTAAAGCATTCTAATAAGAATCTACTATAAAGCAAATGTCGCTACAGTATGCAATTGGTTTATGTTGAAAAAAACTTATATCCTTTTACATATTATCAAAACGTGCATTATAAAATTATCGGGTGTTAGAATAAAACAAAACTTATTTTAAACATAAATAAGCCTTTATAAAACTGTTTTAATCGCGGGTAGGTAAAGGCGAGTAGTTTCAAAATATACGCTGAATAATTTGAATTTAAAACACAGTTTTGTTATGCAATGTCTGAGACATCAATATTGTTTTCTAAGTGTTTGTGGCAACGGCGGCTCAACCTCCTCCTTGCGTGTGCGCACAGAATGTAGCGTTTTGTGCCAATGTCAGCCATTTTCCTTTTTTGTGTCGTCGCAGAAGGTCGATTAGGTTCGCGTGTTCAAACATAGGATTCTCTACGTAAACAATAGATCGATGAATTACTGGTTAACAAATGACTTGTTATTTTATTTTCGTTTTTTATTGTGCTGGTATTGTTTCGTGATCGCGTTATGCGGTTTTATGTATCAAGCTTTTTATAGCGAGTACTCTGAAGGTAATCCAGGTCTAATTCGAGATGAGTAGTTAATATTTTTTTCTATTGAATATTTTCTTTGTTATCCTTATATTTGTATTAATGACTTACATAATATCAAGCTGCTATGTGTTTCTACAGTGTATCGTTGGTTGTTTATATTTAACGACACATATTTGGATATGTTAGGTGAATTTTATGCAATATCATAGATTAATTAACAAAACTACTACATCAAGGGTATTTCAATCATCATATTACTTACCCACTTAGCAAGATCTAGTTTTTTTTTTAGTTTTCGTTGCCTTTAAACAATCTACGCTACAAACAAAAATAATTTTCATCTACAAGAGCATAAAAATTAAATCATCTTGTGAGTCGGCACAATATTTACAATTTAATTACGATAATTGTCTGTAAAGCATAACCATAATGAAAAAATAAGCAAGAAAATCAAATTTGGAATTGCTTGACAACTCAAAGTGGCACAATCAGGAAGCTATCCCGAGGCTGTGATTGCAGGCGATGCTCGACAACCCCTCATTACATTTACTCACCACTATTAAGCATAATCAAGCTCTCATCTCATCACACACGGAGATGGAGGAAACAATAAAACCGACACTTGTAATAAAACTGCATGGAGGTTCATTTGTTTTGAGGCATAAAAAACAAACCTCCGTTCTGAATGACAAATCACCATGAAAATAGTAAAAAGTTTGAAAATGGAATAAGGGCAGCAAGCGTGCGAAGCGGAGTCGATTTAAAAATTTGATTTTGGAACGGAATGACAAGTGCGGAAACGTTCAGTAACTTCCCCTCGAGTATTCAGTTGCCCTACGCACGGCCCGGCGAGAGGCGAGTGCGTGCAACCCTTCATTACAACCTACGACTATTATGGAGTAATCAACCACTCCGCACATACGCGAAACTGAGGAAACAATAAAACAAAATTGACGTATAAAACCGCTCCTTGAACTAATTTCGACCCGAGGCTAAGACAGCCGTATAAAAGTACATTACGCGTACCATAATTTCTGAGCAGACTGTTTCTGTTTAGAAATTATCGGGACATAAATATTTTACTCCTTCAAGACAAGAATAAATTCGTTCTTGTACATAATATCTCCTTAACCCTTCCTACGGAAATGTTGTTTGAAATGGACATTATAAATATCAGCATGCACATAAATATAAAATTTATAAAAACAACAACGGCATGCATGCATGTGGTAAACATTACAGAACTTTCTGTAATTCGCATTGTTGGGTTTTGTTTTTTAAAGCACACATGTCTCGGAAATTTGAAATCAAAATAAAATGAGTTTTCTTTTGCTAATTCAGTCACGAAAACCCATTAAAGCACAAGCAAAGCGTTGACTTATGCTGCGGTATTATTGGGTTTAAATTAGTCTGTCACAATCATCGTTTCCACCATAAATGCGTTCAGAAATCGAAAACGGATCGTAAAACAAGATGACTGCTGGAATTGCTTCCTCTTTCATACAGGCATGATGCACAAGCCTCAATTATTGAGGTGTAAAATTTACACTGACATACGTGAGCCGTAGCCGAGTGCGGACTCAATTCTAAATGTTATTTTAAAGCGTATGTTCGCGACAGAAGCTTTTAATGGATGTTTCAAAACCTTTCACGCGATCGCCGAGATAATGCCGCCGACGTATGAATAGGTGATCTTAATTTATCTCAAGCAGTTCCGGTTAACACCGGCTATCGGTCCTTAATCGAATCACATGCGTGCGATTTATGGAATCGATAACGCTCAACCGATGCCTATCTAACGGATCCTTTAATGATTCACCGCCACTAACTATGGCACGGGAACCGGCCTTTATAATTTGTGGTATCTTTGGAACATGCGAGTGAAATTAAAGTCGGCGCATGCATGAAACATTTGCACTAAGAACTAGTTGGGATGTTGGAATTATAATTATTCGCTGATTACCCTATCCTATCTTCGCTACATCTCGCCGAGTAATCTTCTGAAATGACCGACTACATTTAAACATTTGAAATGTAATTCGAGTCGAACTGTTTAATGTCACCCGAGTTATTAATTTTATCGACCATTAAAAAAAAATTGGACTCGGCTCCGTTGACAATGAGTGTTCGAGGTCAGTTTTTGCTTGTAATTATGTATTTATTTACACTTAGTAATTACCTATCCATCCACGACGGCATTGGTATAATCGACCTCTATTTTTTCTCTCGCACTCATAAATCCTATAAGAAAATACCCAACAGATTTTAAGTCCGTCACATAAAAAACGTGGGTTGATAAGTACTTTTGCAATGACTTTTTTCATGAGACTAATGATAGATGTCAACTTGAGACATTTATTTTTAAACTTGAAGTTCACTTAACACATCAAATTCATCGATTTCTAATAATTTTGGGTATTTTATTTTCTTTGGAACTCATTTTACAATGAATGAACACTATGACTTATTATACGAGTACCTGCCTACTTAAATTAAAAGAGAACTATGAGTGTAAACTGAAAAATAAATGAAAGTAATACTTACTGTGTGGTGGTGTGAGTGATAATGCGGTGACCGCAGATGGTGGTACTGGCGGGAACATGTCTTGGTGTGGCGCGAACATTCTTGGCGGTGGTGGCACCTCCGACTCTGGCTCTTCGCTCTGTTCCTGTTTTGGCGGCGACCGCGGCCTCGCCAGCCGCACAGCCTTCAGCCCACTGTTGGGCGACCGTCGCATCGACAGATTCTCCGGAGTGTCTGACTCTCCCGAACGGCGGCGCGGACGAGCCTGCTTCCTCCTAGGCTGCGGGCTCGCCGGACTTGCCGGTGGAGACGGCGCCGGCGGCGTCGTCTGAGCCGGACTTCTCACCAGCGGCGTCGGTGGTGGCGACCTCGATTCCTGCTCGCGGTCCTGGTCAGCCAAACCCCGCACTTGCAGCGACTCCCCCGCTCGAATCACCGTCCCCAGCTGCTCTTGAGCCACCGAAACCTCCCCGCGGTACATAAAGTCCACCACGGCTTGCACCTCCCATCCTTGGAAGTCCTTCAAAACTATTACTGGATGTTTGCACGGATTCTCGCTGAATATCCGCCGGAAAAGCGGACTGCACGCACCGAGCAGGACTTTGTGCGCTCGCACGCGGCGCTCGGCACACACGAGCGTGACATCGACCAGTGTCTCGGCGTGCAGCAGGGCCTCGAAGGAGCGGAGCAGGTGCGCTTGGTGGTTGTTCCAGCGCAGGCTGTAGTGCTCCTCGCCGCCGACGGCGGTCGGCTTGTCGTCCATCGCGCGCGCCGGTGTGAGCGCGTGTGGCGGACTCGCAGAGTGGCCCCAGCGGGCGCGTGCGCGGCCTCGCGCCGCCCTCCGCCCGCTTCGCACCCCGCACTCCAACCCTTTCGTCGCTCAAAGAATCGCCTTCCCGCGCGACCGGGATCTTAGCATTGCACCACTCCACTGATTTTTCTGAACACGTTCACGTAAGTTTCGAGTTTGAGAGCACTGCACAGCACTGTTCGTAGGCGAGGGTAGCGGCGGGAGCTTGACGTACGTGCGTCGCGAGCGGCGCACAGGCGCAGAGTGAACTGAAGACGAGCGCGCGGTGCGGCGGTGTCGCGCGAATGCCGAATATCGGGTCGGTCGGGCAGTGGCCGCCCGCGCCGGAGTGGGGCCCGCCCCCAGCCCCGCCCCGCCGCACACACGCGCGCCACCCGCTCCCCCCCCGCTTGCCCCCTACACCCCCTCTGAGACACACATGTGTCACATCACTAATACCTACACACGTGACGCCTCCTACGCGGTATATGTATTTTTCGGATACCTACTCTGTAACATCGCGGCGGCCGTCGGACTTCTGTTACGTCGTCCAAGTCTTGTTTAAACGCGAATGGATATCGGGCTGCTTTGAAACTGGTGCGTCCCAGTCCCAGCGAAGGTAAGAGCTGATAGCGTATCTACCCGGCGGACCTATCTATTGAATAAATTTTAATCTCATCCTATGGAATTGAATGTAAGCTTGATAATTCTATAATATGCAGTGCAAGATATGAAGATAAGTAGATTGCAAGAAAAAGCCCAAAGGGTTAGAAATAACTGTATTTTATGCGGACGAAGAATAATTTATAGCAATGCGGTAATTAAACTTTCAATAGTTTAAATGTTAAACCCATTTATCGTTATCCTAATTGGATATGTATATAAATTGATCTGATCCTTCAATAGCAAGTATTTAAAAAATGACTTATCAGAACAAAAGGGCTGGCTGGTTTAACTCTCATTGTTTACAAAATTTGGCTCGAGCAGCGGCTCGCACCGTTCACGAGATGGCGCTAGCCGTTGACTCATCGCCCTTGGTCTGTAATGGTATCCATACATTAAAATATAGTATTACAACTTTATCAACACGGGTCCTAAATATTCAATGTGGAATGAATAAGCTTAGACTACAAAAATAAGATGCCTGATATTTTCATACAATCTAGTTGATTCGTTTATCATGTGGAGTTAAGTCTCACTACTTTTTCCTATCAAAATGAGTTTTATAAAAGAGCTGTATCATTTAAGGAAGTCTCTGACTTACACCTTTAACAGGGAATACAATGTTAACAAGGGGTTAACAAATCATTGTTAAAAACAGGGTTCAACAATTTGTACAAAAAAAGTATCATTTTTCAAAACTTTAAATATAAGTGAATTATTTGTAGTGTTATGAACATAACTGGCGACTTACGCTACCCATTATCATTATAATGTACACATTCTATTCTCACAATAGATGTTAGGGCCAATTATCCTTGTCTCAGTAATTACCAAGAACTATGCCGTTTTCGAGTGTTCTTCTGTTAACCTTTTTTTTCATTTCACACGATAACCGTAGGTACATGTTCTTTCAAAAACTTTTTAGATCGGTGATCCAAAATAAGTATTGTTACGATAGTCATTTGTTTGATTCAAACAAGACATGTTCGTTCCAAAATCAAGTAGTTTGGATTAGGGTTGTAGTAAGTCATTAAATATTTAATAGCATGTAATCTCGACTATATAGGTAATCTGTCTGGTTCGAAACACCAATCTCAGCTTAATATTTAAAATATTACTAGTTGAATCCGCTGGCCTGCCTGTGATTTAACTAGATGCCCACCCGCGACTTCGCCTGTATTGAATTCACATTATATCGCTTATAGAATTATTTATTTTAACACTTTTACGCATTTCACATATTGGACATTCGAGGAATATAATAATAATTTTGCTTTATGAACTTTGACTTCTGTTTTCTTTTAATTACTAAAATAAATTATTCAACAGTGTAAATTAAGTTCTGAAATATAAATAATTATAGTGAATAGAAGAGTTGTATAGGACGACCTAAACGAACACACCTTAACCAAGAGAAGAGTTATTAAAGATGGGCCAGGACAAAAGTAGGTACCAACAATAAAGGAGCGTGTATAAAAGTTCTAATGCGAGTAAATACCGTGAAAGAGGTATGCCATGATCGTAGTACCTGCCTATACCGTTAGAACTGAAGCAAGAAGTTTGTAATAAATTATAGAAAAATAAATAAATTTGGAATAATGCTTACAAATTGCTTTATTACATGCCAGTCGGTGCCAGCGGCAAATTTTGCGAGAACGGTTACTTTATCACAGCTATCCGATATAAAAGAAAGTAAGCCTAGATGTCGTCCAAGCCGAGGTTTACTCGCCAATTAAGTAGTTGACGAACGACGAGTATGTAAAGACAGACAAACATTCGAAACTATCACTTTTTTTAATATAATTATTATTCCTTGTGCATATACTACAGTAGATATTTAATGTAAATAAAGAAGTAAATATTGAACTGTTTTGTTATTTCCACGTTGATTACTTAATCCGATAAATGTTTGTAAACGTTATCGTACTTTTTTAACCGCGAGGTGAATTTTTGTGACGTATTCTTGAAGAAACTTTTTCCCCAAAGTTACCCTGAACTTTGTTGGGCCGATATTGCTTAGGGTACTTACTGGCTCTGAGCAGGAATATATTTACAGCATTAATATATATCTGGGTACTCGTTTAAAAAAATCTATTAAAACCATTTTTAATGATCTTTTGGGGTGACTCATATCATTTAGTAAATGATTTCAAAGGTGATATGTGTCTTTTTAAATTTTAAAAACGCTTAGTTAGCCGAAACTTTATAAGAAAAATGCCATGAAAATTACTTGAAGTAGAACTTCACGCAGAGGTCGTCTGCATTGGTACCTCAATCTCGCCTACTTCTACCGCTATATAGCAGTATCCGTAATGCTGTGATCCGGTTTGAAGAGTGATAAAAGCAGTGAAATTACTGGATAACGTGACAAAGCTTCCGGTCACAAGGTTTGCATTGCGCTAGTGATATAGAGCGCAGGGTGATGCTGCTGCCCATCCCCGCCCTGATGTATATTCCGCCATCTATTGGTTCTGGTATTCTGGTACCTTAGTCGCTTTTTACGACATCTGATACAGAGGGAGGTACTATTCTACTCTGCCGGTACTTGCATTACTGTGTGTAAAATCTATGGGAAATGTAACATTATAACTTCAGGTCACAATGTTGACGTCGCTCTAGTGATATTTTTGTGATGACACGAGTGCCTGTAGGCAATGGTGCCGCTAACCATTAAGCGGACCGTATGCTTGTTTATCAATTGAGTGTTATAACAAAACTATATTCTTCACGGCTTTATAATTTGGTTTATTCGATATTTTACATTTTTTGTACGACATTTCGGCTACCTTCCAACAAACGTTCTCAAGATTAAACTTAGTATTAAAAACAAATTTTAATCTTAACACCAACACCTTAATTAATGTGTGAGACCGATTTGTTTTGTAATAACCTCAATTGTTAATTCCTCTTTCAAAAGACCTCTTACAAAGGTTGTCTGTTTCCGTACATCACTCGCATCTATTTCTACCGCCAATTGGCAGTGTTCACGTTGCTGTGTTGCCGTGGGTAAATGTGAAATTATATCTTTAGTTTACAAGGTTCGCGACTCGAGTGTCTATAGGCCGCGGTCACGTTTATCAAGCGGACCGTTTGCTGATTTCAACTAATAAAAAAAATTAACATTAAACTCAAAGTTCAAAAAGTTTTTAAATCTTGTAACTTTATTTTAACATATACAAGACGCGTAATTAAAATCAAATCAAATTGTTAACCAATGAGATATATCAAAAATTTTCCTTCCCCACTTCAAAGAACGCACAATGTTTTGTTACAATATATTTCGTCTTTTAATTTTTTATTAATTTCCTTGAGCGGCATTATCGGCGGTAATTTATTGATGTTACCTGCTGACCCGGTCAGTTGGCCGCGACTCGTCATACATTCGTCATAATTGTTAATCACGCGTTCTGAGTAACATTCAATGTTATTAATTAATTGGTTTGAGATGTTTATTGCATTACACATGACAGAACTCTTACAAAGGTCGTCTGCATTGGTACCTTACTTTCACGTTTTTCTTTTGCCAAATAGCAGCGTTCGCATTGCTGTGTTCCAGTTAGAGAGTTGCTAATGTGACAACATCTTCAAGTGACAATGCAACAAACAAGGTTGGCAATGCGCTGGTGATATCCTTATGATAGTAATAGCACCTATAGGCTGCGGTGACGCTTACTATCACGTGGACTGTATGCCAGTTTGTCGTATTGAATTAAATATACCAAATATTTTCATATGTTAATTGTATTTACGAAATTGATTGGGATTACCTAGAGGTAAGGTTTAATTCTCGACGATATATTAAGTTAGTAGGTTTTTAAAGAGAAATGAAATGACGTTTATCCTGATGTAACTATACTGTTCTGGCATCGAAAAGGCAAGATTAGCCAGAGGAGTCATATCCACAAGCAGCCCCAATTTGTCATTCCGTTTGAGAAGGCCGCGGAACAGCTGCGGTATTAAACACATGTTCACTCTAAGTATCCTTGAAGGGGAAGCCTGTATCCAACAAACATCATTAGAATCATCATAGCGGCTGTAAAACGTCCGTTGCTGGACATAGGGCTTACCAAAAAAGGGGGAATTTACCCAAAATTGCCGCACTAAGCAAGCTGCCAATCGCTTGCCTGCTGCAATTGAGCTACACTGTTTCGGGTGGATATTCCGCCATCTGTCGGTGCTGCTATCTCAGTCGCCTCTTACGACACCTGGTACAGAGAAAGGTACTCTATTCTTCTCTGGAAGTACTCTAGCGGGTGCTATGAAAATGATATTTATCAATATCAACTTTATTATCATAGCATACAAGAAAGAAGAATGTTATTGGCTATACTGATCAATACAGACCCTATTCACTTGTGGTTCTTAAAACTAGATAAAGTGGTTCTTGAGCAATAATCAATTAAGTGTAATAAACAACATACGTAATGCAAGTCAATTAGCACCCCATAACGGACTAATGGAATGGGAAGTCGTAATAATGTTAAGTATTTTTACATAGCTCATTTCAGCAATCGCCAATCAACTCGTTAGGGTAATGTGACATGCATACCATAAGCTATTACTGTATCGCACCACAAGTGTTTCGATTAATTTGTGCCCACTTGCGCTCGTGTGGAGTTAATCAGGCCATCGCGTGGCTGTAGAGGTCGCCACTTTGTAAGTGGGCAATCACGTTTGATTGCCACGCGATAGTGGCTCCCTCTATATGTGTAATGAATGTGAAGAGTTGAAGTTCAATTGTTCACGAATGAGGTATGTTTCTTCGTGTTTATGATCAAACTAGGGAATTGAGAAAATATTATTTATTGTACACTGTACAGAATTGACGGTCCGATGGCGCGGACGGTAGTGATCCTATCTTGTGCGCCAAGGGTTCGATTCCTATCCATGATAAATATTTATATGATATATTTTTTATGTGTTAAAAACATGTACTTAACTATTATATTTGTTGTCTCATGTGTGTAATACAAGTACTTTTAGCAACTTATCTCGGAGTCACATCATTGTATAAAATGTGTGAATATAAAAAAAGACTGAAGACAAAATTTAAAACAAATCTTATAATATGTATATCTTATACAGTAGATTACGCTTATATTGACATCCATGGGAAGGAACAATCTTTTCATATAAAACGAAGATCTCTTAATAAGTAATATATAAACAACTTAGTACTTTTGTTTCATAATCTCTTAGAATAAATAGGTCATTATAAATCGACGTGTCACCATGTCTTGCCCAAGTTAAAACATTATATCCAATAAGTTGCTGAATTTTTAAAAATGAAAACCAAACTTCTCTCTTACTTATTTCATATGTGCCCGCGACTTCGTCCGCGTGAAATATTTTTTTTGGGTACCATACCTCTTTACCTTAACTAATATAAACTTTGAATCAATGGCCTGAAAAATAAGTTCCAAATATAGCTCTAAAAATTGCGATACTTCCATTCAACCCCCCCTTTCAACTCCTTACAACCCTTATTTAGAATTAAAAAATAGTCTATGTCCTTTCTCAAGATCTAAAGATTGTCTGTGCCAAATTTCATCAAAATCGGTTAGGAGGTTTAAGCGGGAAAGCGTAACAGTCAGACAGAGTTACTTTCGCGTTTATAATATTTGTAGGGAAGTAGGGATTAAGTCGTTGATCGATATACGCAGGGCCTTAACGAACAGATACTGTATAATATAACTGGCAACCTTATCGGCCAGATAAGATTTCGTGTGAGTCAGGCCATTGATATTCTACATACAACAATCCAAAGTAGTCTTGTCATTCTGCTAAGTTTTTCTTAGAAACAAGCTTCAGCATCTAATTATCCCACTACAAAGGTCGTCAGCATTGGTACCTTACTCACATCTATTACCACCGTTATATAGCAGTGTTCGCATTACTGTGTTCAGATTGGAAGGGTGAAAGAGGCGGTGAAAATACTGGATAAATCTGACACAAAATTTTCCAGTCACAAGGTCGGCAACGCGCAAGTGTTATGTTTGTGATATTTCGAGCGTCTATAGGCTTCGGAGACGCGTATTACCACACTAACTGCATGCTTGTTTTATCGACCTGGTATAATAAACGAAATATATTAAGATTAAATAATTATTAAAGATCTTTAAAACCTAACTAGCCAAAGAACTGGTCAAAGTTGACCAGTTCACACAACTGTTACACAACTTAAAACACAACTGCTTATCCATGGCCTTCCTCTATCATATGCATGATCAAACCAACAATATATTTATTTTGCAAAGCATCTCGCTCAACCGATCTTGTTACTTAGGGATAATTTGAAGTTACCCGTCCAAATAGTAAAACTTAAAAACTCTCTCGTGCGGCTCTGATATGACACTTAAAGTCTTTAGTTGAGCATCCCACGGGACAGCGGTAACATAGCGGGATAAAACCTACACTTAGCGATCCCGTTGGGTTTCCTAATATGAGAATAGTGATTCTACTGCCCGTTATCATTTATTTCACAGAATTTTGCTTTGATTTGTTTCATCATCATCATACCAGCCATTGGTCCACTGCTGGACATAAGCCTCTCTAAGAAATGAGGTTTTATGCCCATAACTGCAGCACTGGGAAAGCGTGTTAGAATTTGAGTTGCACTATAGCGGATGGATACACTGCCATCTGTCGGTCCCGGCACCTCGGTCGCCAGCGTGACACTTACGTGTAAAATATCTCCGAAATGGAGCCGTAGGATCGATTTAGATACAGTACGTTCAAACGATCCTATTCGGAGTATCTTGAGGACACGTATGTTCAACAAACATGAGGATGATCATTCTTAAGACGCTGCTGTTTTTAAAGTTCTGTGAATGTTAACTGTTGTTAATGATAAAAAATATTTGACTTGAAGATTTGTGACTGGATATCTTCAAGTCAGAAGGTTGGCCCTTGTAACGTGCAAGACATCATGTCACATTACCATGTAATTTCATTGTCTAAGTCGCCCTTTAAACCGGAACTCAGAAATGCGAAATGCTTTTTGGTGGAAATAGGTGAGAGTGATATACCTGCCGACGACCTTTGTGTGAGATCTAATTCTTGTAATTATCTGATCTCTGTTTTTACCGACTATATCTGGGAAAAAAATCTTATTTTCTTGGAAAGTTATTTGTCTAGCAATGGACGTTCTATAGCTGACGTAAAGAACTAAGATGGTGAGGTTATTTTCACTTAGGCCTTTCCAAATGTCACCATCATCATATCAGCCATTGAAAGTCCACTGCTGGATACAGGAAAAGGGGTATTTAGCCTATAATAGCCGCGTTGGGCAAGCGTGATGGCAATCGCAGAGCGACAGGAATGCTGGTGCTCATCCCCGCCCTGTGCATTTGAGCTACTATGTTTCTGATGGATATCCTGATATTTCTGGTAGCTTAGTTACCTCTTACGACACCTAGTACAGGGAGAGGTACTATTCTACTATGCCGATACCTCACGGCATTCCGAATATAATGGATTAAGATTGTAAATAAAAGTATCTAGAATTTCGTTGATAATCCATTTCCGTTGTTATTTGCAGTAACTGAAATAGTTACGTTGTTGTCCGTATTGCATGTGAAAGTGCAGTATTGACATCGATTCGCGAAAACCGCATTTATTTGGGACCGAATCAAATATACCGTAAGTATATTGTAAGTTATATAGCTGATTTTAACATTATAACCTTTTAGTGAGATTAATTTTTCCTTCGTAATCAGTATAAATAGGATTATTAGCATCAACAAGCAACAATATTTTAGTAAGGCAAGTATACCCTCCCCGCAATCGGCACGATAATTAGTCGGTAGCGCGTGCGGGTCGTACGTCAAACGAATTACCATTATGAATGAGGCATTAGTATGTGAGGCGATACGATCTCACCTTAGTGGGGCAGGAGGGGTACGAATATAGAACATCTTTTATTTAGTTCTTATTGGTATTATATTCGCCATTGGTTTGCGCCGAATGCTTCAAAGTGCAAAGCGCATACAGAGGATGTATGCGTCGGTATCTCACTCTTACCTAATTCTACCGCCAAATAGTAGGTAGTATTCGCATAGTTGTGTTTCGGTTTGAAGGGTAAGAGAGGCAGTGAAATTACTGGGTAATGTGGCATAATATCTTCAAGTCACAAGGTTTGCAACGTGTTAGTGGTGTAGATATCCTTGTGATATTACGAGCGTCTATAGACTGCAGTGACGCTTACTACTGTATGCTTGTTTACTGACCTGGGGTAATAAAAAACAATGGAAATTACGACGCAATAACTTAAGTTTCAATTGTATGCATTTTTATATTGTTTTTTAGAATAATAAATCGATCACGAAGTACCTATTATAAAATAAGTTAATAGTACTATATTTGTCATCATGCTCGTGACTGCTGCTAAGCCTATATTAATAATGCGAAGGTATGTCTGTCTGATCATTGTCCGCCTTTCTTACCCTTCAAATCGGAACACAGCAATGCGAACACTGCTATTTGGCGGTAGAAATAAGCGAGAGACCTCTCCAAGGTTTGCTTTGTCTTATAATTTAATCAATCATTCGTCATTATCACATTAGCTGTATACTGACCTGTTAGACATTGGCTTCACTATGAGATAAACCTCTCATACATTCACCTGACTTCATGACAAGTCGCTTAAAGCACTTGTGTTACGGAAATCATAATTATAATGCATAAATACATATATCCAACACCCAGACACAGAACAAATACAAAAGTCAACATATAAACAAACATCTCGTCCAACGGAGTGTCTAAGTTTCATTGTGTTTCATGAGTGTCGCAATTCGAAAGTCTTTGATTAAATGTGTTACCAACGATGACAGAAGGACAGAAATACACTTGGAGGCCTATGTCTAGGAGTCTACTGTGTCTACGTCTTTTTGCTGATTTAATGATGATGTTTATATTTATAGCGAAGAGGAAGAACTTACCTCAGGTGGTTTGACTCTCTGCGGGAAAGTGTTACCGTCAAAACATGTCTGGATGTTTCCAGGGTCGCTTCTATCGTAAAGTAATTGTAACTGTAATTACTTATAATATTTATTTTTCACGGTGTTAGCAAACAGCCATATACACTTGATGTTTAGTGGGTACCGTCGCGAATGTACCTATACCTGCACCAGGGATATATGCTTGTTGCTAACCATTTACTCCCTTTGATGAATTCTATTCTTTAATTTCCGGGAAGATATCAGCAGGGAGATTTTTCTATATCGTGCGGGAGAAGTGTTCGTGCCGGAGGACATTCTTCTGAAGCCGCATTGTTTGGTACTTTGGTTTTTGCAGATTCCAAGGCTTGAGAAGCACGTCCCTGCCTATGGAAAGCGATATTCATTACTATTAAGTAAATTCCTACAACATGTCATACTTTGATCTGACTCCGTGCTAAGTCACTTCAAGCACTTGTGTTACGGAGACCAAACAACAGAGGAATTACAAATATAATAAAATATAATAAGTACATAAATTTAACATCCAGACACAGAACAAATACAAATATCATCGTATAAACATTTATGCTGGGGGGAGGAGATCGAACTCATGACCTTTAGTTCACTACTAAACAAAAGGCGATCTGTATTCTTATAAGAGAAATAGAATGTTATTTGTGTGTTTGGTTCTAAAGGTCGATGACATTTTGATTTTGCGAGCGCGTAAACACTTTAATTAGGGCACCCTTAAACGGTCATTACACCAAAAAATAAAATTATTTATCAAGTTACAAGAAGAGTTACAAATAATTTACAAGTAGGTCATTATTTGGTATTATTTTAAGGTCACAAATTATTGTTAATTTTTGAGAACTTAGATTGTAACATCTCTGTAGTTGGAACACATTTCTGGGACGTGTGCCTTGTATAAAGTTAGGGGGAGATTTAAATTTTAAAAGATTTTTATCCTAAAATTGTTACAATATATTTTCACATACAAATTCAATATTATAAAATTATACAAAAGCCAAATGTGGTAAATACATCTTCTGTCCTAAATCTTAACCCTATTAAAACACTTACACATACTTTGTATCTCTGATTAAAAAAAAGGTAAAAAAGGACATATAAAGCAGTCACGGGAAGAAAGTAAGAATATTATTATATATATTTGTTACTCTTTTACTCCGCAACGGTAGAACAGATCTGGATGAAATTTGGCTCAGATGTCGTCGATAGTCTCGAATAACACATAAGCATTTCATCCCGTAAACATGTAATTGTGGGATTTATCTGACTTTTGATTATTCCTCAAAAAACGAGTAATTGGTTAGCATCAAGCTCAAGACCCTGGTGCAGGCATACATAGGCGACGATAACCATTAAACATCGTATTACTGCTTGCCACCACCTTGGTAAAACATTATAAAAACAACTTATAAAAACCCAGGAGTTTCCGATTATACATGAAATGGTACAACGAATGAGTTAGAAATGACCCTGGAATCATTCATGCATGTCTTTGTATCGTTGAATGTCTTAACACTTTCCTGCAAGGAGTTAAACGACCTAAAGTGAGTTCTTTCTCTTCACCACCATCGTCAGACTATATAAGTAATCGTACTACTTCCCAAATTAGTAGATATGAACTAAATCTTATGCAGACTTAGTCGTGGGCGTAAAGTTTCATAATCAATATTGCTTTATTGTTCTTATCTCTATGTGGAGACTATAAATATTAAATTCATATACATAAGTATGCTTGTCCGCCTGGTAGTAAATGTCGGGGGAACAGAAGCACGGAGTACAGGTGTCGAGGTGAGAAAAATGAATATTTTGGTACGCGTCTCGACTCCGCTTCGTCTTGAAGCTTTTGGGAATAGAACACTTAGTTTCAGAGAGTACATCTATTTATTTTTTTTACATAATATATTCATACAACATCTCATACATCGACCTGACTCCGAAGACTGACTGAAGACGCTTCAAACACTTGTATTATGGACGTCAGACAACAGAGGAATCACAAATATAATACTGAAACACACATAAATTGCAGGAACAGATACAAATATTTATCATAGAAATGATTGTCCTAGGTGGCGATCGAAACCCACGACCCTTGGCGCACAAAATAGAATTTCCGTAATCGGGCCCGTCTTAGGTAATTACGCAGTTGAAACCGCGGGTCATTGCTAGTGTAGAATCTCATCTTGTGCTTCTTAGCCTCATTTAAAAGTATACTGCCTTATGAAGTATCCTTGGAACAAAACGATTTTCCTTAGCAAGATTTTGAGGTCAACACTTGAATATGTTAATATCGGACACAAAAACTATAGAGTTAAAAACAAAGCGTTATTTCCCCGTTGAAAATGTTATATTATTGAGGGCTGAAAGTAGAAGGACCGCCCAAATATTTAGCTGATTTCTTTTTTCTCATTATTCCTCCAATCGGTCGTGGACGCAATAACCAGGTGTGTTGCAAGAGTTTGAGAATTGAAAAGATGAAGTCTCTATTTCTACTCCCTCTAACCAGTCAGTACTTTTTCTACATATCCAAACGCCTTGAACTGGCGGTTAATGTACTGGGCGATCCTGCGTTTTTGAAACTTCAACTTCAACTCATTATTCCACTAGGAAATGTCGGTAACTTTGGTTCTGTTACGAATATCCTCATTCCTGATTCAATCTTGCAAAAAATCTCCGAGCATTGCCCTCTCCATAGCTCGTTAAGCTACTTTCAGTTGCGCAATAAGGCCAATGATAAGAGACCACGTATGGCTATGTGGATTACGGAGACATCATTAAGTATTCGTTTTCTGTTTGTCAAGATGAAGTCTATCTCATTTTTCGTGGAACCACCGGGGCTCATGCAGGTCCATTTCTTGTTAGGCGACTTCTGGAAAAAAGAGTTTATCATAAAGAGTCCCTCTTTCTCCAGATAGTAAGCCACCTTCTCGCCCCTGGGGTTCCGTTGCCCGTGTCCAAACTGTCCCACTCTTAGCTCATCACCGTCGTTTTTGCCCAACCTTGCGTTAAAGTCTCCCATAACAACAACTTTATTATCTGGATGAAACAAGGTCGGTGCGTATACCTGAATGATATTCAAGAAATATCTTTCAGGTATTCTGAGTTTTAGGTATGCAACCCTACTCGACACACTTTCGACGGTAATTATGTTGTTAATGAGTGAATGAAAATACGTAATTTCTTTCGCATTCAAAATATTAGTGTAGTGACACATCTATGTGTACCGTGAGGTACCGACAGAGTAGAATAGTACCTCCCCCTATACCAGGTGTCGTAAGAGGCGACTAAGGTACAATAACCGACATATGGAGGAAACGACAATACGTAACAGAGTTGCTCAAATGCACAGGGCGGGGATGGGCAGCATCCCCGTCACGAAGCTACACTCTGTGATTGTCAACACGCTTGCCCAGCAAAATTCGCCCTTTCTTCGAGAGGACTATGTCCAACATTGAACTTTTAATAGCTGATATGAAGATTACATGTGTATATATTAAAAATAGTAAATGTAAATATAATAATAGCAGACTCTGAGGATAGCTACTCTGCAGGCCCTCATGCATGCGATGCTCATATCACCCGCTGCTCACTGAACGTTGAAAACTGAAAAAAAGCAGCCACGTCGGCACTTGTCTGGCAACTTGTACAACTTGCAGTTAGATTAGTTCCGAAGTTTGTACAGCCATCCGCGCAAGTTCGGAACGAGTGGTACCTGTTCGTTACGTTTATTGGTTTATTTATTTATAGAGTTTGTTATGGTCGCTGTGGACGATTGAGATATACTTTTTGATGTTTCAATTTCTCTTTATCAGGGTCGGCTTTGGGCTACATTTGTTCTTTTTTATGTCTTTATGCATCTGTGTTATATACCTCAGTATAATCTAAATAAATTAAGCCTGAAAAATATGTGTTACCAGCGATGACATGAGGCAGCGAAACATGCTATCATACTATAGAACTCCTGAGCCAATTCGAAATAGCCCAATGAGCTTCGGGGTAGGCAATCTTTATCTTTGAACGTTCGAATCAGGACTGAAGAGATCCGTAATAGAGCGAAATTTACCGATGTAGCCCGGCGAATTAGTAATTGAAGCAGTATTGGGCAAGGCACTTAGTACGCAGAATCGGTTGGCTGATAGAGCCATAAGGTTCTGGAGTGGAAACTAGGCACCGGTAGCGCCGCGTTGGACGCCCACCATAAGGTGTACTAAAGATCTGACTAAAACCGCTGAATCGCGCTGGATACAGGCCGGATAAAACCGGTTCTATTGGAGATTACATGGGAAGGTCTATGTCCAACAGTGGACTTTCAAAGTTGTTAGTAATGATGCTATGTATTCGGTTTCGGAGATTCTTTGCGCGATCGAATCAGGAATGAGGAGATTCGTAACAGAACCAAAGTTACCGACATTGCCCGGTGGATTAGTAAGTTGAAGTGGCAGTGGGCAGGGCATTTGGTATGCAGAACCGATGGCTGGTGGAGTCATAAGGTTCTGGAATGAAGACCACGTACTAGCAAATGCAGCGTAGGGCGTCCACCCGCAAGATGAACAGACGATTTGACTAAACTGCAGGATCGCGCTGGACACAAGCCGCATACAACCGGTCCAATTAAAGATTACTTGGGGAGGCCTATGTCCAAAAGTGGAGATTTGTTGGTTCAGGTTCCTTTTAGTCGCCTCTTGAGTCATTGACTATCTGTTTGTTACCATATCTTGACTGAAAAGCTAGATTGATCTTAATAAAGTTTGGTATGAGAACACATAGTACCTTAGTATGCTTCTGATTACGGTAAAGATCCCGCAGGATTAAACGGGAGGAATGCTAGTACAAAATAAGACGAATTTTTAATGTCATGTAAATGACAGAAGCCGTGCCTGCTTATTTTACAGTTTCAGGAAAAAACTTAATAATTCTATCGGCACAGATGGATATTACGGTACAAATCAATTATGTGGCCTGGTCGTGAGCTCTGTGCGAATCAGTCTGATTAGAAATTCTAGATTTCCTAGGCATTAGACATAGCTCGGAATGAATCTGAGAAATGAACGTTCTGGTTTCAATTAAATAATAGACGCGTGAACGATGGAAATGTTAATGTAAATTTGTTATTTTGAAAGTGATTGGACAACTCTATCGTGAAAATTAATTATTTGCAATTTTAATAAAAACTGTTTTGTTGTTTGATTGCGATTTATTTTGCTTTTACTTTTTGGTTTTGAACATTTTTGCTTGTTTACCGCTGACTGTTTACGAGATTTACGACATATAGTACAATTTCGTGTGTTGAAATTGAATACCAGATATCGCATTTAAGTATACTATGTTGTTTCTTAGGAGTTAAGCTAATATGCAGATATACAGACATTATTCGTAATAAAAATAAGATAAAATACTTTGCTCACCACAAAACCTAACTAATGTCTCTATGCAAAATAAAATAAAAATTCATCGATTAACAATTTGAAAACGTTGTAAATAAACAGACTCTAAATTGCGAATGTAGATATACGGACTAATTCTTCTAATTAATTGATTTCTGATTTAACGCACTAAATATCAAAAGTATGTGTCTATTTTTCAAATGTCAGCATTTTCATTATAATGCGACAGATTTTAGTATGCTAACATGGTATGTCTTGTGCAAAAAAGGTCACTTTCGATCATCAGTTGAGACTACAATATATTAAATAACACTTAGCTAATAACAGAGTTTATTACAGAGCAGAAGTTAACTACGATTCATACGAAAACATGTTATTAAATTACTTTTTAATCAGATTAAATAAAATAGTAATTAGATTGAATTTTGAAGATATAAGTCACGTAAAATTTAAAAGTAAGATATTTTTTTTATACTACGTTGAAAGAGTAGATAAGGCCTTAAATGAGAGTAATATATATTTTCTTATATGCCTCTTATTAAATCTTATGTATTTCCCATTATCTTATGGCAATCGTTCATAAGAGTGACAGATGTAATTTCAGAATGTGTGACGTATATAATTACTACTTCAACAAGTGCGAAATTTAAATTCCGATTATTCCAATTTCCATCCATGGAGGTGCTAATTGTGTTTTGTGATCTAGCAGAACTATGATGTTTGCCTCTTTTGTGTCAATGTATAACAGGAAAAAAAGTCGACGAAAAGTAATTTTATTCCATATATCAAAATTTAGCTGTATACAAATTGAATAGAATTAAAATGGTATATAGTGGTTAAACTACACTACTGTGTATGCAGTCGCAAACAGTCAACAGACATAGATAATCCATACCAAGCTTTAAATATCGAAAGATATATGTTTCTACTAGAATTTGTTTTACCTTTTTAAGAATGCTAAATGCAAACTAGTTTTTGTTCGCTAAGATCACTAGAGGTAGACCTCTTACCGTCTTCTGCAGTAATACCTCACTCTCACCTATTTCTACCACCTAATAGCAGTGTTTGCATTGCTGTTCCGGTTTGAAGGGTGAGAAAGGCAGAGAAATTACTGCATCAATTTGACATTGTATCTCTAGATCACAAGGTTGGTGACAGGCTAGTGATATCGTTGAGATGACAGGAGAGTCTATAGGTTGCTGTCACGTTTATCATCAAGCGGACCATATGCTTATTTGCAAACTTCATAACATAAAAAAGGTAAGTAGACATAAAATTTCCGTTGTTTATATTTTACTAATACAATTAATATTATTAAATTATCAAACAGACTTTATTATATCTATAATATGTGCTTAACCATTTTTGATCTCTGTTAATCATGAGTCACGATACTAGATCGAATGGATCGAATGATATCGCCACGACCAATTTGGTTTGACTTATTGCCCTATCACCGCCACCTCTAATGGATTTATTATACCGTTTTACACTGTCAACAATTATTAACTACTGTTGGCCGGTAAAATTAAATGTTTGAAGTCTAGAAATTAGGACATATTTTAAGTCGGTCTTCTTAAGATACTTCTTTGGGAGTCTAAAGATTACATAATAATATTAATAAAAATAGTAATCCTTAAAACATGTCGCATAAGACATGTGTTAAGAATGACTATTATCCGACTTATTTTCTAGCTTATGGATTATTGACTCGTAAAATTATACACACTTTCACGACAAAGCCTGATATCTCATTGAATGAGAGAATATTAAATAAAGAGATACTTATAACATTATTCAACAAAAGGAAACTATACTACGAGTATATACACTATAATACATTTTGAAGCTGAAGTACCTAAACTAGGTATAGCCTGTTCTTATAGGAAATATCTGTAATGTGAATTTAGGTGTGTATATGGTCTAAAATAATACAGTATCTACATATATATTATGTAAATAAATAAATTTCTTGATTACATACAATTTGAAGCCGTTCATTATATATAATGCTGTAATATAATATAAAAAATAACAAATAAGTCCAGTCTAGTATTATACTGGTCACGCATCTTGTACACATGTAGTTATGCTCATTATCATAGTATTTGTAAATATTTTAGTGATGCCTATACCATCTATAGTGCTTTGAGCGACTTATCTATCTCTCGGAGTTAGTTCAATGTAAGAGATATTTGTGAATTAATTATTTATTATATTATTATTATTTTGTATTTAGGTAATTCGTACGTACATACGTACGTATAAACTTTAGAAATGCAGATCGTTTTTTGCATTTCTAGCTTGCTGTCAATGCTGTACTCAATTTTAAACAAAATGATTCAAATTGAGCTACCACCTACTGTTTAGTCATGCTCGTAATTTCGGGATGATACAGCGTGTCATTGGGTGTGAAGTCATTTATCTCATTGTGTCAATATGTTGACAGTCAAGACCGCTACCTGGGTTAAGCTTATAACAATAGTTTGTTGTTTTTTAAAAGGGACCTTTATCGTCACAAAGTTGGGCCAAATCATGGGCAAATTCCCTCTTTTACGGATGCTTTGATGATGATGATAGTGTTTCTTTTGATACTTGGTAATAGTAAAAAAATTATTTGACTAAATTGAAGAACTTCGTAAGTTCAAGTATATATCTCACTTGATTTTTGCCAAACAGCTATGTTAGCAAATGGCGCTTGGAAGATTTTATAAATAGAATTACTGGGTAATGTGGCCTGATATCTGTTGATAACCAATTTAACGATAGTAGTATCCTTGTGGTAAACTTCTGTAGGCTAATAAACAATCGCTTGATATTCTAGATTTACACAAATCAACATTATTTCATATAAAACGTTCCATTTGTCGATATTTGCCCTGTTTGGCCAGTTCCCCTATACTGCAAACACCTCTATTTCACTGAATGCAGTTAAATGCTTATTACTGTCACGTACACTGGCCATATATATTTAAAGCGAAGTTTAATCTAACACCACTTTATGGCAAGCAGATATCGAAGTAGTAAATCATAGTAGTTCTTATATGGGGAGTGTATGGCGCGTTTACTTTTGTCTATGGACGATAAAGACGTGTATGGGCGCCGCGGGTTGTCTATGCCTGGTCCGGGTGTAGAGAATGTAGAGTGCGGGCAACGCGGTAATGAATCAGATGTGTATCAGCGACGTGTGAGAACATACGGCCCAAATACGGCCCGTAAATATGCCTCGCGTGCGCTCCGCGTATGCTTACTAATGTGGTAGAGGGGGCACGCTTTTTAATTTTTATTGCCCGCTCTACATTTTAAAAGACGTCAATTTTTAACATAATTGGAACAGTCTAATACATGCAATTGTATGCCAGTTTAAAGTAAATCTGTAATATTTCGGAGGCACACTGGCTCTGCGCAATGAGTACGAAACAATTTGCAAGTTAATGCATTTCACAACATACCGGTTGTTCAATATTGGATTAAGGTTACTTGGAACCTTGTGTCATTACTATCGACCAGCGCCAAGCTGAGGGCTTTTCCCTTTAATACTCACAATGAAATAATTTTTAGAATATTTCAGTTAGTTCAGAGTTAGTTCTTTTTTTAAATGCTCAATAGTTGACAAACAAGGATATGTCAGTGTGATGGTCGAGGGTGCCATAGTCTATATACATCCGTGTCCTCATAAAGGTATCAGCTAGCACGTCACCAACCTCGTAACTTTGGGTGTATACCAGAGGGAGACTCCTTAGAGCGTTTACGACATGCTAGTAATATCTTTGTGACGAACTATATGCTCGTTTCCGGACTTTATAATATATATTGTCATATTACCCAGTATTTTAACTGATTCTCTCAGTACGTAAGCGCTGCTTTCTGGTGGTGAAAAAAAAGGACGAGAGTGAGTTACCCATTCAGATTACCTTTAGGTACCAGGTCTATCTACCTCTACTAAAAGAATTCACTAAAACACCATTAACAAATTAAATAGAATAAATATGCTGCCATGTCTACCGATTCTAAGGACGTCTGCTTCGTGCCCACGCCCGCTCGCTCGGGGCAAAATAAAAGTTAAATCGCCGTTTGATAAGCCCCGAAATTTTCAATGTTTTCCCTGCAGTTTCGCAGCCGTACGTAATATGCATATGTGTTTATAAACCAGGATCTAGGCTGTTTTGGACAAGGCAATTTGAAAATCATATTTCAGATAGATTTTTCAGAACGCTCGTATGTCATTATAATAATAAATTCACACAACATCTCATATATTGACCTGACTCCGAAATAAGTGACTAAAAGCATTTATCTTGCTATATTACCTACGATAGCACAACTTATGTAAGTGCCTTCGGCAGTCGCTCTCTCTCTGGTGCTCCACTATCACAAATACTTTACACACATTTCTATTTTCTCATGCCATCATCTATGACGTCATGTACCCGTATGACGTCTACAATTGGTTAGGACTAGGAGATTTAGGATTAATTTGCCTAAAATTGCCATGTTCAAGAAATGCTTTTTTTATATAGAATATTGCTGCATTTGAATGATGCTGTTGATGCATATTCCATCTGTTGGTTCTGGTACCTCAGTCGCACGGCATTTTTAAAGATGTAGGTACTATACTATTTTGCCAGTTACTTACTTAGGTATTTATTTTCAATCATCATCATCATAACAACCACTGCTGGACATGGGCCTCCCTAGGAAAGGGGCAATTTTACCTATAATTGCCGCGCTGGGCAAGCGTGTTGGAATCGCAGACTGCAGATTTCGCGACCGGGATGCTGTATCCCATCCCCGCCCTGAGAATTTGAGTTGCACTGTTTCGAATGGATATACCGCCGATCCGACCGACCGATCTAACGACACCTTTACCTCCTCATCTCAGGTTTTCTTAAACGTACTCTACTAGAGGACTGTTTTAAAGAAAACTGCAATCTAACCTATATGTATATAATACAACTGAAGTAAAAAGTATAAAATTAAAAAATTATATAAATTATATAAATTATATAAATTATAAGCAGTCTTGAAGTAGATATTAGTTAGCAAATGAGAGCAATTAGCATTTAATTAATTATTTATTGTGTTGTTAGCATGCTCTCTCTGTTTCCGATTTTTCTTGTATGACGACTAAAATGCTGACGCGTACGTAAACACACTTAGCCTATTTGCATCTTAACGGTCTAGCTGTTAAGTGACATATTGCATTTAAAAATTTAAATTTGTCTTGCCCTTCTTGCTATATCGCCTGCATTGGCACCTCACTCTCATCTATTTCTTCAGCCAAAGAACACTACACTGGAAATCAAACCCGGGGGGTTTGAAGGCTGAAATAGGCAGTTATTTATAGGATATGTGATATAATATCTTCAAGTCACGAGTTGGCAACGTGTTAGTGATATTCTTGTGATATTACGAGCGTGACGCTTTTGTCTATATGCTTTATTGTCAACCTTGTCTGGTGTGGGAAACAACCGTTGGCGCAAAAAATGAGCCCATTAAAAATTATAAGCTTGAAGCAATATTTGACAAACCATTTCAACGAATTGAATACTCACCTATGATGTCAATTGCAAAAACAGACCTATTCAATTTTTCAGACAGTAATATTCAAAGGTCTGTTTTTGCAATAAGTAGTTAAAATAAAGGTGCTCTCACTATTTCACTAGCACGCATGTGATATTCCGGCAGCGACACCATCTGTTTTTATCTTTGACTTTTTCTCGCAATTTTACTTACACCGGTTTAAAGTTTATGGTTGCTAGATGGAAAACCAATTTGTTTTTAATTTCGATCATAAGAAAAAATATGAACGAATTTGTGGATAGGAGTAAAATCCGATTTTGTAAGAAATGTAATATCCATATAATTTCTTTACTGGCTGATCCAAATTCTAATGGCTATATATACATTATGCAATGTAAAACGAGCTCGCTGGGCGCTCACACGATACCAGCTAACTTGGACGTGCGCTTTTTGTATCTTTTTAGCAGTGCCGTTAGTTGCCTGCTGATTTTTTGTTTACAGTACCACGATATTTGGGGATTGCACCTGTGTTAGAGCATTATTTATAGGCGAGTTTGGAAACACGGCTTGTAGTTCTTGCACTTTTAATGAAGTTTGTGCAGTGGGCTTAGTTCTGTGCCTATTATTATTAATGCTTATTTATTGTATGTCTGTATGCGTGGTTACCTTGTTTCGGCTGACCGACTTTCTATAATATGTGACAAAATTAAGTACTTCTTTGAAATTCCTCTTTGCGTGTGATTTATTACGGAAACCTTACAATTTATTGTAGATATTTTTTATATGTGATGGTTTAATAATAATTGTAAGCTTTCTTAGTATTAACACTGTTTTTCAAATATCATGCTTCGGTAGTTCCTGGATCTGTTTATCAGTTTTATTATGACCTATTCGGGGTTTTAATTTTTTTCAACCTATTTGATGGTATGATTACATTTTGAGATCGTTGTACTTTACATTTTAATGATTTTTAGGTCGGGAAATTACTGTTACTAAATAGAAATAGCCTATTTTTGATGTCATAATTGTAGTACTTTTCATATGAATTTAGTAGAATTTGTTATATTGATATACATTTTATACTATCTATTCAATAAGATTTATTTATATTATATCCATGTAAAGACTATATGTAGATAAGTATACACTTTATGTTTGATGACGTCACACATAGTCAATAAACGCCGATATAATTTAAAATTCCTTTTCAATTTAATCATATATAAAGTGGTAATTAATGTTACTTAATTTATGACCTTATTGCGCGCGTAACAAAACCTAAATACAAACGACCATATTACATTGGCTGCTTTACTTGCTTCTATACCTGCATTCCTGAATATGAGGAGATTCTGGTACGATTCATCTCAGCAATATATTTTTTCTCGAATGAAGGAACCAACGGCAACATTATGAGATACTAGTTGTCGACCTGCGAGTTTGTTCGCCTGGTCTTTTCTATATTTAACTTATCCTTGACGATCTATTCTTACTTCGAGGAGAAGTTAATGTCATTCCCTGACAGCTTAATAAAAAAAAAAGTGCCGTTTACATAGAGAAAAATTAAAGGCCAGAACTAAGAACGGGAACATATTTTCGAACATATGTATGATTGTGCATGCAACTATACTCACAAACACCACGTTTATGATATTATTAACAATAACGATCTTGCTTACTCGAAAGACTTTATGAGTCATCGAGTTCCAAAAAAGATAAGAATACTGTCGTCACACTTATTAAACGAACCGAACGCGTAAGTGTCAACAATGTCCAAGACAATCTTACCTGGAGCCCCCTTCTTTTACAATTTCACACGTCAGTATTCCGAGAAACAGTAATGCGTATTACAATTTAACAACACATGGCCGCCCTGGAAGTCTTTTGTCCTCGACTTGCCGCGCTGTCCCCTCATATACGTTCTTGTGATATGTTTATGTTGCAGCAGAGATAAGAGTATTAAATTTTTGAATAGGAAAACATGTGTCATGTCTTAAGAATTCTTTTTTTGTATTGAAGTAATTTAAGTTGAATGAATAAGTATTTTTTTTCCATTTTGAATTTTCTATACATTCTTTTCTAATGTGTAATGTGTTTTAAAATAATAATCTGCCCTTGAGCTAAACAATGAAACAAGCAATGTTTTATTTTTCGTTTACATAACTTGCATATTGTGTAGTCGTGGTTTATTACAAAATTAAACTGGAACTTGTAACGTGCTGCAATATTTAATAGGTATGTATGTTTTCTATGGAAGTAAACACAAATATTTTCTTTTGTAAAATTTATATACTCGTAGGTTCGTCGTGGTTTTGGTTACTACAAAATATATTTTTGAATCCGATAGATTAACTTACCTAGATCAGAGATAAGAATTTGTGTTTTAAAATAGAATCTTTCGATAAGACCTAAATGAAAGTGGAAATCTTTTGTGGTCTTAGGTTAAAACAAATGAATTGCTACACCATCGAACGCGCTGTGTCATGTCCCGCGCCAATAAAGCTCACACACTTCAGCCGACTTTTACGAACACACGAATTTCGGAAGTTAAGATAAGGGCATTAATGGATTGGCTGACATAAAAGTGACGTCGCTACACATATTTCAGGCGTCGCATGTTCGAAGGAGCCAGTTCGGAATGAGCCGCGCTTACTCGTATGTTAGCTGGAGCTGGTCTCTTGTTTCTTAGATTTGAAGGGAACGGGGGAGGTCAGGGTATGCTGGTCGCAATTGTGTTTTATCAGATAGCTCAAGGGTTACATTTAGTGGAGTATGCGTGGCCGGCTCACGCGTTAGGGGCGATAGTATCGGACGCATTAGCATTTTTCGATAGTGTTAGGCCGACGTGTCTTTGAGGTCATGTGTTAATGTTTCGGGTGGGCACGCGATTTTTAACGGGTGACTGATAAGCGGTTCGGAGTGATGCCAACTGATTTATATACTAAGAATCGGTGAAGTAATAATAAACACGCCAGTGTCCCATCGGCGTAGGCGACAACAGAGACTATGGATCTCCACTAGTTACGATCTTGGCCTAACTCTCTCGCTTCCCTTGCTCGCATTAGTCCTTTCCTACGCGCTCGTTTATTCTTGGTACTTCAGAACTGGTCCTTTTTTAATACCTCTTCTACCTGGTTAAAATATCTTCACTTCCACTCTAATATTTTTGTGCATTCATTCTAATCTTTCATTTCAGTTCATTTATTCTTCTTCTCTTACGTTGACCTGACTGACTCCGAAACTGTTCTTTTTATATAACCAAGTCTGTTGACATTCGGAACAAGCTTACATACAACCTTGGTGGTAAACATGGCCGCAGCCTATTGAAGCTTGTGTCATCACAAAGATATCACTAGCGTGTCGCCAACCTTGTGAACTGAAGCAACCGTGTCATTTACGCACTAATTTCACAGCCCCCCGTAGGATCGCTTCAATGCAACTTCAAGCAATGAACACTGCTCTTTTGGCGGTAGAAATGCGGAAGAGTGAGGTGCCAATGCAGATGACTTTAAGAGACTATCTTAGCATTTGCGTTACGGATAATAGACAACAGAGGAATTACAAATATTACACCCAGACATAGAACAAATACAAACATTCATTACATAAACATTTATCCTGGTAGGGATCGAACCTAAGGCATTTAGCAGATAAGACAGGGATACTACCAAATGCGCCAAAGCCCCGTCAAAGCCAAGGAGGGACGTCAAGAGTCAAAAGTGAGACGCTTTTAATTCAGGTTGCGAGAAAAGAGGCATGGGGATTCCAATATACAATGACTTTTACATAGCAGGTCTTAGATTAAATACTGAAAAATTGTTACATAACACCCAGCCGTTAAACAAATACATATATTCATTACATATATTTATCCTGGTGGGGCTTGAACCTACATATCTTAGCGGGCAAGGAAGCGCCAAAGGCCCCGACAAAGCCAAGGAGGGCAGTATATTTTTTTTATTTATTTAACTTTATTGCACAAAATGTTACAAAATAAAAAAATGTTACAAAAACCATTACACAAAACAGTAAAA
>JACJUM010005601.1:12496485-12548045 GCA_020976665.1 Heortia vitessoides
ATTCTTAACGCATGTGCTGGAGGGCACTACCACGTTATTAAAAATAATTACAGGTACATTTTTTAAACTGGATAATTGCCGTTTGCTGCCCAAGATAATGGCTTGAGTCTAAGACGGGTTCACAGAGACACCAAACTTTTGTCACCAGTTTGTGATGTTGGTCAAATCAGCATTAATCCGAGCAATGGCATTGTCCAGGTCATTGTACTCTGCCTGGGTGTATAGTTGCAGGTCATCAGCGTATAGATGATAAGAGCAGCTAATAGATTTAATGACAAGGTTTATGAAAAGGAAAAATAATAACGGAGAGAGAATGCCACCTTGCGGCACACCAGCATCAATTGTCACCCACTGGGACAAACCTTCTCCCAGGCGCACCGCTTGCTGGCGTTCTCGAAGGTAGGATGCGAACCATTCCCGAACCGAATCAGAGACCCGACGTAAGAGAGAATAGAGAGAACTTCGTGATTGATAGAATTGAAGGCGTAGGAGAAATCAATCAGAATTAAGACCGTAAGGCGGGAGTATTCCATTCCAACTCTTACATCATCCAGGATATTTAGTAGAGCTGTTGTAGTGCTATGTCCTGTACGAAAACCGGATTGAAAGGGATTTTAACGGGCGTTTTGTAAGACATGGCTAGAGAGCTGTTTGTGTACAGCTGCCTCGATAATTTTAGAGAGATATGGAAAAATAGAGATGGGACGAAATTGATGGGAAGAAGTAGGGTTAGGTGTTTAAGAACCGGGATAACATAGGCTTTGCGCCATATACTGGGAAAGGAGCCATGTTGTAGGGAGAAATTGATAATGTGGGTCAATGGTGGTACAATAAAGTTAAGTAAGAGAAAGACCATGCGGCGACTCACATCATCATAGCCAACAGCATTGGATTTGAGAATTGAAATAGTTTTAAAAGTCTCAACTAAGGATATAGGAGAAAAATTGAATACATTAGCTGTCGGACGTGGCAAGGAAGTGATTAAAGTTATAGTTGACAATTTTGCAACGGGATCTAGTGTGGTAGTTAAAGAGAAGTGTTTATTAAGCTCGTTAGAGGAAATAACAGAGTAAGAATCGGGAGGGTTTAAAGACTTCCGGAGACCCTGAGAATGCAAAAACTTCCATACGTTTGCCGAAGATGATGATTGAACATTGTCGTGAATAAATCTACGTTTGGCTGATCTTACCAATTGATTACAGCGATTTCGAAGTATTTTGTATGTAGTTAAATTAAAATCAGACCGGACTTTTTTTAAAAGTCCAGTCCAGTCTAGTCTATAGGCAAAAGTGAGCCGGTTATATTTCAAGTTTCGATAAAAGAGGTATTTCAAGATACAATAATTGATACATAACAAGTCTTAGTTTGATTAAATAGTGATTAATTGTTAACTAATTAATAAAATTTAAAATGAAATCAATAAAGCATAGATCAATACTAGTTTTATAAATACGAACGTATGTATTTTTGATACACATCTATATTTTAAAGTTTAATAGGTTGTTTGGTTTTGATTCAGGAACTACTGCTTTGATTTGATACATTATTTTTGTTCCTCAGGGTGATCTTTTATCGAGGAAAGTTTCAGGTTATAAAAAATAAATCACGTTGCGACCAATAGGAGTGGAGCGTCAATGGAAAATGTTGCAAAATCGGGGAAAATTGATACTTTTTGAGAGGTTACATTACGTAGGCTGCATACAAGGTTAACTTGATCTTGACCTTGCTCACCAAATGTCATAAACGATGGAGTTATTCCTTATTGAGTGTTCAAAAAAAAGTCCAGCACAGCATATGTATATTTTTTTAAATATGGGCTTACTATAACCTTTTGAATCGTATTCATATTTGATCGAGTTGCATAAATTTGCTTCTTTTATCAAAATTGTATTAATCCTTACACAAATAAATACATTATTCGTCACAAGGATTTTGTGAATAAAATTGCGATTCACATAACATGATTTCAATCAACATCTTTGGAGATGTCACTATTTTAAAAATCTCCGAATGACGTTCGAGGAGGGCGAAGGGAAACGACGCTGGCCGGCAGTTAAGCTTGCTTAAGGAAGGATTAAAGAATAGGTACCTGTAATCAAACTAATGGTCACGTGGAAGAAGTCACGAGCAACAACTAGTTTTGTATGATATGAGTAGCGTAGAGATCTACGTAGTTAACTTGAACCATTGGAATTTAAGGAAGAATATAGGGCTACTGTCAGCAGCTTTTAATTCCAAGATTAATTATTAAGTAATATGTCGTTCTACTTAAAGTTCCTGCTTTAAGTGGTAGAACCTTTATACTAACCTTGCACCCCCAAATATATTTTTTTTAAAACAATTTGAATATTCCTGCGTGCAAAATTCTAAATGCTTTTATATTTATAGGCCCGTTATATTTCTTTTAAACATTTATCTTCATTGTTTCACATCCTCTTTGAGAATAGTTTCCAAATACAATATGTGCAGATAACATTTACGGTTAACAATCAGTTCAATTTTTAACTTTATTCCAATAGCTTCAAGGCAAGGAGTTACATGCATTCACATCCGTGAATCTATCTACCTGTCCTCTTGTTTGCTCATATTGTATGTGTATTTTCAATGCATGAAAGGGACTATTGGTGTATGAAAGTTTTTTTAATGGCGATTGTTATATTTATTTAGTTACATTATTTCAATATAGTTTTATGCGGGAACATAACATAACCTGAGGTTGTCATAAAACTTAAGAGTAGGTAAAAAAAAGGTAAAGTTTGACGAGTTTTTTTGTATTTCACATTGTGCTCTTGGAATCATATTTTTTTAACTTGGCATATGTTGGGAATGGTTGCCGAAAGGTAAACGAAACGTTAAATAGGAAAAATTACACGTGTAACTATTACTTAAGCAATTAATTCAATATAGTTTTAGGCGGGAACATAAAATAACCTAAGGTTGTCATAAAACTTAATAGAGTACGTAAAAAAAGGTAAAATTTGGCGAGTTTTTATTATATTCCACATTGTGCTCTTGGAATCATATTTTTTTTAACTTGGCATATGTTGAGAATGGAAAGGTAAACGAAACGTTGAATAGGAAAATTTACACGTTTAATGAACTGGTAAAATAAATTTTATTTTTCTCTTACTATAATGGTCTATTACTTAGGTCTACAGTCTATTTCTGGACCTGTAAAAAAATCCATCTGTTTTATATCTGAGCCACCAAATAATGGGTCGCCATAATATCATAATGGTAATCTTCAATTTTTCTTTTTTCTTTCTATTTTAAAGATTATGTTAGCGATTATGATGTATTAACTATCATAAAGTTTATTATTTTTAGATATAGACCCATTTTAGTATCAAAAATAAAAAATCTTATCTTGACGGAACTGATGAATAAATATGATGAATAATAAATATATATTTTTAAATTAGAAAATATATATTTATTTTTTTTTATTCCCACAACATCTCATTAATTGACCTGACTTCGTAGTAAACCGCTTAAAACATTTGTGTTACGGACAACAGACAACAGAAGAATCACAAATATACTAATGATATATATATATATTTAACAGCCAGACACAGGACAAACACAAATATCATCATATAAATATTTGCTCTGGGTGGGAATCGAACCCACGACCTTTGGCGCACAAGATAGGATCAATACCATCTACGCCGTAGGGCCCATCAGCCAGTCATATTATTATTTGTTCTGTATCTTGGTGTTATTTTCAATTATCTAAGTAATCCATTTGTAATTCGTCTGTTGTCTGATATCCATAACACAAGTGCTTGAAGCTACTTATCTCGGTTAAACTTCTAATGGTGAACCGTTTGCTTACTGTGTACAGTTTCATCCAACTTTTGCGGAAGAGATACGATAGTTTATGTTTCAATTTATGTTATATATAAATATATATATTAGTATTAAAAACTATTGTTGAAAGGTTTCATTCATATCCTTGAAACAGTTATTGTCTGGTAGAGAAACAGACTCCAGTACGGTTACCCGAGCTGGACTCTGTTATTCTGTTAGGTTCTTTGATTTTTGTCGAAATTAGAAATGTTTGCCAATGCAATTACAGCAAAAACTGTGAACATACAGTTGATACTCAATAAATATAGTTCACAAAAACTGTGGCACCGGAGACCGGCCGGTGGAAGTGAACGAACTCTGTGAGAAACGAGAAAAAATTACGTTCATTGAGGAACGGAAATGACAAGGCTTTTCTTTCATTCCACGGTTTGATAGAAAACTGGAAGCGACGTTTACGCCGGTTATGCGTGTCTTCTTACTTAACTGGGACGTATTTTGAATTAGGATAGGTAATTGTGGCGCGGCTTTCTAATGATGGTCAGTGAATCGGACGGCTGCGAGGAATTTGTATTAACTAGTCTATGACTTGGATCGCGTGGAAAATGTGATCTATATGGATATATAGACGTTCGTGTATTATACACACTGCAATATATTTCTGTGCCTTGGACTTTCTATCGTCAATGAGTATTAACATCTCCATACATAATTCTTATATGTACTAAGTTCAATAGTAGTTGTGGATTATATATACCGATTTAATTTAAATTCATTTGTCTGTTATAAACTTGATAATTAAGATGTTAATATAATTAGACATCATTACATTATATTTGACTTAAATGTAAGTATGCAAATCGAATTATAATCGAAGTCGATTTAGCTAATGATCACTAATCACACATGACACGTTCGAGTATTTACAAATACTCTTTTATACCTCTCTATATATTTAATTGATTTGTAATGGTCTCACATTAGTTACACCAAATAGTTTTAGATTAGTTGCACTAAACATGTTTGAAATTCCCTTAGATTAATCAAGAACCTATTTCGGTTAGCACACGGCTAACCTGGTTCAGTTTTAAACTTACGTAATACAGTTGTCAGTGTTGTAGTAGTTAAGATAAAGTGAGAAAATCTTCACCATCATCATCATATCAACCGTACGACGTCTACAGTTGGATATAATCCTTTTCGAAAAAGACGGATTTTTGCCTATAAATGACGAGCTAGGATGATCGTGCTCATTCCCGCCCAGTTTAGGCATTTGTACTTAACTGTTGTAACACGACTGGTATTCCACTATTTATCGGTTTCTAGACCCATCATTTCTTACAACACCTGGTACAGCGGGAAGTACTGTACCAATAAAGGAGTATTATATATGAAAATCGTACTTACTAGTATAAATAATATCTGCTAATTAGTCCGTGTGATAGATGATTCTCATTTCTTGGAGAGGCCTATGCCCAGCCGTGGACTTTCAAAGTCTGGTATGATGATGATCGATGATAAATACTACTATAATACGAAATACTACGATAGCGAACCTATCGCTATCGTAGTATTTCTATGAAGCAAGACTTAATGCAGTTTTAACCTGAGCTTGATCTGCTTATTAAAACCAAGGAATGTATTTAGTAGTTATGGCAACATGAGCATAACACGTTTTTTAGATTTCATGATACTTTTTTTGGTTGTTTTTATGACTAATATATATTATTTTTATCAATTTTAAAATATATATATATATAAAGGAGAAGCTAACTGACTGAAACACTGATATACCAACGTAGGGCATAAACAATAGGGATTTAAAACTTTTCACTTAGTTGACATATGGTTGCAATTGGTTAAAGCATGTATTAATTTAACTAATTCTCAGATAAAGCTGACAGTTGTGGCAAGGATTTTATGTATCGTACATGCTATTGAAAGTCCACTTTTGTACATAGGCCTCTCCAAAAAAGAGGTTTTTTGCCCAAAATTGCCGCGCCGGGCAGGTGTGTTGGCAATCGCAGAGCGCAGCTTCGTGACGGGGATTCTGTTGCCCATCCCTACCCTGTGCATTTGAGGTGCACTGTTGCGGATGGATATACCGCCACCTGTCGGTTCTGGTACCTTAGTCGCCTCTTACGACACCAGCTGCAGTGGGAGGTACTATTCTACTCTGCCGGTATCTCACGGCAAGGATTTTATATCACATATGTATGATTTAATATTATTTTTTAGCCCAGGTTGACAAACAAGCATACAGTCCGCGTGATAGTAAGTAATTTTAACGGCAGCCTATAGACACTCGTAATATCACAATGATATCACTAACGCGTAGCCAACCTTGTAACTTGATGATATTATGCCACATTATCCAGTACAATCACTGCCTCTCTCACACTTCGGATCGGAAATGCGAACACTGCTATTTGGCGGTAGAAATATTAGAAATAGAATGTGAGGTAAGAGGTCACACTCACCTGTAGGATTTTTTTCTTCCTGCAGGTTCACAAGTAATCCTCCATAGTACAAGTAACAAACGGATAAACGTGCTTTTGCTTTCATAACATAGGGATGAGTCATTCAGATGTATACGTTACACTATAATATTGTAGTGAATATTTATTATCATTTAACGAGTATGCATACAAATATGTATGCCACGTTTATTTATTTTCTATATATATTGCCTGCACCACTACATATATATATTTTTTCTGTTTTGTGTAATGGTTGACTGGGAGATAATGCCATCTGGCATTAAGTCCGCCATTTGTACATTTTGTAATATTTTGTGCAATAAAGTTAAATATATAAATAAATATTAATGTCTTACAAAACCTGTACAAGTTAAATAAACCGCGTTGTAAAGTCGTTAAAAGAGTAGTCATATCATTAATTAAGTAGTTTTGGAGTGAAAGTGTAATCAATAGATACACATGCTAGCAAACTTAATAGGTATCATGACAAACAGGAACCTCATAATGGTACCTCATTCCTCATAAGTTGAAACGGTAACTCGTTAGTGTATCGAGGTATGGATACCGATAATATCGATCACACAGTCTGATGAGTGTTGACTACACAACGTGCAGTGACTCATTAGCTAATAATAGTAGATGCAGCCATCGTTTTTGGTAAATCGGCCATAGAGTACGCATATCGTAGACTGAACGTCAAACGCTGTCCGATGCGGGCTCGGTACGGTAACCGAAAGTACGTCAAGCTTAAAAATGTACACCGACTTATGGATACAAGATGTTCTTTTGCAGGGTCTAGCTACTCGACGTCTTTCTTTGCGCCTCTTTTACGTTTTCTGGACTTTTGGCTCTATTCTTGCCAGCCCAGGTCCTCCAGACCTTTAACTTCGCAGATCCAATGTATCGCGCCCTGTACTATATCCGCTCAGAACCGTCTAAGACGATATGATTGACTATTTTCTGTCTAGCAACGCAGGCTTTGCATAGTGGGCCGTTGGTAATACCTAGGGTGAAGAAATGTTTGTTTAGTAGGGCCTGTTCTGTGTATACAACCACCGATAGCCGCAGCAGCAACCAATACAGTTTTCTTAGCTGCAGTGACTGTCTGTGGCTCGTCTGGTATTGACCTGCAGGAACTCGCAACAACATTGGTTGTTGCGAGTTCCTGCAGAGTTGGCATATCGTAAACATTATTCAATGCGGGATCGGTATGGTTAAATATATATACTGACTCATTAGAGGATACCAGGACGAACAATTGTTTTTGCTAGTTGCCGACATGTCATCACGTACGTCACGTCGTCGTATACGTCAGATATTTTTCGACGCAGGCCCGGTACGGTAACAGACACGATATCGAAATTAAAAATATATTAGTTATAGAAATAGTATTTTAGGTGACGATATTTCAATGTCAGTTTCAGTGTCAGGCAGTTTACTGCTGGACATCAAGAAAAGTAATTCTTCCTAAAATACAGTAATTTTGCTTGTAATTCGCACGCAGGGTATAGGTGTTTGCAATCACTGAGCACGACTTTCGCGACCAGGAAGTCCATCTAAGCGCTGTAAAATTGAGCTACACTGTTTCGGATGTGATATACCGCCATCGTTAGTTCTGGTACCTTAGTCACCTCTTACAACACCTAATACTGGGGGAGATACTATTCTATTCTGCCGCTATCTAATGTGTTTAATACGTGCTTGTACAAACTGTCTTAACTCACCATCACGCGGATCGTATGCTTGCTTCTTGACTTAGTAAAATGATAAAATATATATTTAAAAATAATTTATAATCAACATTTTTTAATTGCTATTATGACAACGATGCAGAGCATTAGTCGTGGGATATATTTAAACTGCTTTGCATAAATGAAAGAATAATAAACCGGTACATCAAAATCTATTTTCAGTACAAATCCAAAGTATTGCTGAAAAAAAGACTGAAGAAGAAATTTAAACAATTTGAATCGAATAAGACATAGATAATCTATGTCTTATTCCATTCAAATTGTTTAATTTAGTTTTAATTCAAATAGTTTAATTATTACAACATAGATTATTTATCCAACGCAGAGAATGAGGTGGATCTCATGCAAAAGCTATTTTTGCATTAGTACCTCATTCTCACCTATTTCTACAGCCAAATAGCAGTTTTCGCATTGCCATGTTCAGGTTTGAAGGGAAGAAGAAGAGGCAGAGAAATTAGTGGGTATAGAGATAATATCTTCAAGTCACAAGGCTGGCGACGCTGTAGTAATATCAAAATAGCAAATTATGTGCGCCTATAAGCTGCTGTGACGCTTACTATTACGTGGACTGTTTGTTTGTTTGTCGACCTAGTTTAATAATAAAAAAAAATTATGTTGCTTGATTTTCAATTATTTAGTAATTTGTCTATAAAACTACGCTTCTAGAGCTCAATTACGAGAATAAACAAAAAAGTAGGTTTACAGGTAATGTCAACAGAGGGAAAATATAAGAAGTGGTTCCTAGAAATTTTGGTGGATTTCTTAGAAACAATTCTCACGAGTAGATTTTTTAGGAAAAACGTAGTTTAAGAGTTAAGAAAACTTTAGTCGATATAACTTTTATAGAGAAATACAGAATACAATCATCATCAAGTATATATATATATATATATATATATATATATATACTTACATATATGTTAAAAGATATATACGTGCTTATAAATCCTTTTTTATATTATAAACACAAGTTAATGAATATGGATGTATGATTATTATTTATTACTTTTTGTCCTGGATGAAATGTGGTCTAGGAGTTATTGATAGGTTGGAGTAACTATCTGGACATAAATACAGGCTACTTTTTATCCCAAAGATATGATCCCGTGTGATCTGGTATTTTTTTTTTCTATAAAGTCGGTAAGACTTTTTGCACAATTTAACTATCAGAGAGCAACATTGCCGTTTTCCTGTAATAACAAGAGATTCTTTGGAAAAGGATATAAAGTAAAGACCTCACGGGAAAAGTCGCAGGCAGAAAGCTATTAGAAATATATAAACTTAATTTTAATTCAATTGGCAAAATATACTTGTTACTAAGGTTTGGATCGGCGTTTTAAATCATTGATAAGCGTTTATATTACATTAAAGATTTCTATATAAAATATTATATATCCACCATACCAGCCATTAGAAGACCACTGCCGGACAAAGACTTCCCCAAGAAAGGGGGAATTTTCCCATAATTGCCGTGCTGGGCAAACGTGTTAGCAATCGCAGAGCACAGCTTTCACGACCGGGATGCTGCTGCCCATCCACATTGTTTCGGATGGATATACCGCCTTCGGTCGGTTCTGCTACCTAACCATAGCCGACAGATGGCGGTATATCCATCCAAGACGGGGATGGGCAGCAGCATAGCAATCGCGAGAGCTGCGTTCTGCGATTGCCAACACGCCCAAGTTGGTCGTCGACCATATGCTGCGCGGAGGCGACTGCGGCGTTCGGCACCTTTGTCGCAGTATCAAACGCCGCCGATTAATATCGGTGGGTCATAGGGTTGCGGTGAAAAACATTATTCGCTTCCACCCGCTTTTTCTTAACATTCCTTACGAATGTTTATTTTTGTTAAGGTATCTTTGATTTTTGCGGTGAGAAACATTTCTCGCTTCCACCCGCCTTTTTCTTAACATTTCTTGCAAATGTTTGTTTAGTTGTCTTGTTTTCTTGGAATCTTCGTTTTAATACGTAATGCGTAATACATTTTTGTATTGATGTATTGTTTTGTTTACACTGGCTTCTTTAGTTGCTGCGTAAGCATTATATTGTTTTGTTTACATTGGCTTCTTTATGTTGTCTGCATAGGCGTTTTGACGTGAGTTTTGACGCACTATGCAGGCTTTTGGCGATGGCTTCGTTTTTGGTTTTGAAGGGCCCGCTGTTTTAGGCTAGGGTCATCCAGGACCTGTTAGGGTTGTCCATAGGGAGTTGATGTATTTATCGATGCCCTTCAGGGGGTTGCGGTCTCGGGCTTATGCCCGTAATCTGAGCCCGTTGGAATTGCAGTGGATTATACCCGGTGGTTTATATTGCGCCATTGGTTTGCAGCAGCTGTACTACACCGCCGAGGATAATTGGTACGGCGTTCTCACCGGACCTAATGGCCCCGAGTACGTCCTGTAGGACGCAGATGGCTCGCTCAGTGTCCATTAGCCGGCTCTGGGTTGAGCGCGGCATTGGCTTCGACTTCGGCTCCTGTTGCGGAGCCGGGGCGGCGACTGTCTCTTTAGTGGGATCTTGATACGCAGGGACTCCCCTCGTTCTCATGCCCTTGCGTTTCCGACGGGGGATTTTCACCCTGTCGTTGGACTCAGCCATTAGGTGCGGTGTTGTTGGTTGTGCTGGTACGCTGCCAGTGCGTACCAAAGGCCGCCCGGCCAGTGCTATTGTGCCGGCCTTTTTTATCTTGGCTTCTTGCTGAAAGACCGGGCAGCCCACTGAGTTTGCCGGGTGCGGTCCTCCACAGTTCGCGCATGTAGGGGGTTCCTCGCGAGGGCGGGGGCAATTACTGGCGACGTGTGCTTCCCCACATCTCACACACGCTTGTTGTCTGTGGCAGCCATGTGAGGAGTGCCGAAATTGTTGGCACCTGTGGCATTGGGCAGGCCCTTTCTTTCCTCGCCAGGCCTGGATCTTCACCCCGGGCATGCACAAAAGCTCGGTGATGTGAAGGCGCCGGCGGAGGGCCGCCCTGGCAATAAAAATCGGCCCCGCCATGAGGTAGATCAATTATTGCCGGACTGTCCGCAGCCCGCGCCGGCCGCGCGTCCCCCGACGAGGACGGCTGACATGTTGTCTTGCTCTCTTCTTTGGTGTCCATAACTATTTTTGTCCGAGGGTACTTGGACAAAAAATAGTTATGGAATGTTCTAGGCTTCGAACGTGGCGGCTCGCTGCGCACTCCTGACGTAGAATAACCCCGGCCAATCTAGGATTCTGCGCCAGTCCGATCAGTGGCACTAGTACCAATAACTTGTTCAGGTGCAATTCCACCGCCTTTTCAACAAAAGGGGTGGAATTCGCTGCTTGATGTGAGTCGAACTGTCAGCCAACACGCTTGCCCAGCGCGGCAATTATAGGCAAAATTTACCCTTTCTTACGGAGGCCTATCCAGTGTGGTCCAGCAGTGGACTTCCAATGATGATAATGATGAATTTGATACGTGTGCAAAGATATAGACAATTCCAATTTGATTGTGTTTAGAGATATTTATTCTCATACGAATCTACATTCATTTACAATGAAATCCTACAGTTATAACAAATAATATACAAATTAGCCGGAACTCGACTCCAAATAGAATTTTAGCCTATTCTGAAACATATTAATACTCTCACATAGATTCCAGTTAGTTCCCGTAACCTACAGGATAAAATGTAGTGCTCTCGGACAGGGAAGTAATCATTTCATCATCACCATATTAAAGCCAAGAAAGGGGGATCTTAGGATTTGCCCATAATTGCCGCGCTGGGAAAACGTGGTGGCAATCGCAGAGTTTAGCTTTGCGACGGGAATGTCCGATCCTTTGGTCCGATACTTTGGTCGCCTCTTATGGCCTTGGTGCAGAGAGGTACTATTTTACTCCGCCGGTATACACGGAAGATAAGAATATTGGAATATAATGTGTGTTGTTTGCATATTAATATTAGTTAAATAGAATCTTTTTAAATAAGTTCTGTAGTTTTTGAGGATTTTATAAGAAAGATAATACAAGTATAAAAATTTTCTTACTAAGTTCCATTTCAGTTAGGGATTTTTTTTTATTTAATGTTATGTGGCAAAGATCACCTTTTCTGAAGGCGAAGGTATTTTTAAAATCAGTTCATTAGTTTTTGGGTTAAACAACTAAAATCAAATCATTCCTTTGTATGATATTAGTTATGATAAAAAACATTCTTACTTTAAATCCAATAATTTTGGTAAGAATAAAAGTCTATTTGAAATTATCTCATAACAATACGAAATCTTATTAAGGAGCGTCCACACAATGTGTATTTCAAACTTTTTCCCAACACACCCTTACCTTTGACAATTCTCTGACAGTTACATTCGGCCTCACCTCTCTGATCTGCTAACATGAACGGAACCTGTCAGTCATCAGTCCAATCGGAAAGTTCGTCGTGATTTTTTTACCTACTTCCGCGTCTGCGCTGCCATACTCACAACCGTATACAGGGTGTAGGTAAAACATCGGCGGCACGCGACCGCGTACACACGTGCCTCATCACGACAAATGCAAACGAATGCTTTTATATTAAGTAGCTACAGGATGTTGTTCAAATTAAATCTCTATTATATTCTATGAACATCGAAGAAAGAATTCGCGAACCAACTTCATTTGACTTTGTTAATCCCAATATGTGTAAGTAGGTGACGATTAATTTTGTTGAGGTAAATTAAAAGAAGAAGTAATTTGTTTCCTTTTGGAATCATCTTCATATAATTGTCGTGTCGTCAGGTGTGGTGGCAATCACAGAGCGTAGCTTCGCAACAGGCATGCTGCATGCATCGCACCATGCCCCTCGTGTTGCATTTGAACTTCCACCACATATCCGTCCGTTCCAGTATCTTAGTCGCCTCTCACGTCACTTAAATGCATTCAACAGATATATTTAATACATACTAGCAGTGTCTTGTACTTTCACCTGCGTTAAATTGCTAATCTAAGTTTGCACCCCCTATTACACTCTCAAGGAATGATTTAAAAAAATAATAATTTAATCTGAATTTAATTCGATAAAATTCTAAAACATCTAAGTTTCATACTAACATGGCACTCCCTTTTTACTTCCTTATGGGGTGATATTACAATAAATATTTGTTAGTGCTCCTCGACATCATAAAAGGGACCCCTGTGCAAAGTTTCAATCCCTTTTAGTTTAGGCCCCGCGTTTATATGTCAGTCAGCCAGTTAGTCAGCCAGTCAGTCAGCCAGTCAGTCAGCCAGTCTATCAGCCAGTCAGTCAACGAATTAGTCAGCCAGTCAGTCAGCCAGTCAATCAGCCAGTCAGTCAGCCAGTCAGTCAGCCAGTCAGTCAGCCAGTCAGTCAGCCAGTCTGCCAGACAGTCAGCCAGTCAGTCAGCCAGTCAGTCAGCCAGTCAGTTAGCCAGTCAGTCAGCCAATCAGTCAGCCAGTCAGTCAGTCATTCAGTCAGTCATTTAGCTTCTCCTTTTATACATATAGATACTTTAACAGGCCGTAATTAAAAAAATAATTTTTGTTTTGACTCATTTCCGGACTGGAGTTTAGTAGACTTTAAAAATTTGACTTAAACTATTTTTTACAAATTAGATAGATTTGTAAACAAAAAGAAACATATAAGATAAAAAATTTGCGGACGAAATAAATTTCAATTAGTATATTATTCCTGGATGAACTTCTAAAATTACTTAACGGATTTTAATAAAATTTTGCTTTCTATGTGCATTTTCACCCAACTTGAGAGATGTCACAATATATGGGCAATTTATTTTTCATGACTAAAAAGTTTCTACTATTTCATATACATGACTAATGAGAAATGACTGCATTGATTACTGGAATTATTGTGATTTTACTGAATAATTAATAATAAAACTAAATTAAGTTTTGAGTCACTATTAGGTAATCACTTTCAGTTACAACACAATGACACGAATGACTGATCGATTTTACACATATGACGTGGACGTCAAACATGTTTACTAGAACAAATATAATACTTTGTTACATCAAGCTTTTTCAGCCGAGAGGTACCGACTGAGTAGAGTAGTAACTCTTTCTGTATACCCATCTGGGCGGGGATGGGCAGCAGCATCTCTGTCGCAAAACCTGCGGTCTGCGATTGCCAACACGCTTGCCCAGAGCGTGAACGAACAGTGGACTTCCAATGGCTGATATGATGACATTTTCATAAAATAAATAATAAATGAAGGAAATAAACGTAACGAATAGATTCATAGACCGATACGTTTTCAGATTTACATTAATTATAGAGAATCGAAATCGAAGAGAAAAATATCGAGAGTGGGATAGTCAAAGTCAAAAATATATATTTTTAATAGGTCTAGCATAGACACTATAAAATCGTCAAACAAACTATGATTTTTGTATAAATATAGATTAACTTGTGTATAATTAATTATTCAAATGAACGTTGAACCTGATAACCTTGTAGGGTTACAAAGTTTATTTTAACAAATAAGTCATTGAGTGGCCTACTCTAAAAATAGTCTACCGGAATCAGTCGTGTGTTAAAACTAAGTTTACAGCAGATATATTATTTCAAGTAAATCGCACTTATACATCCAAATTTTACTATAAAAATTTGGTGAACGTTTTCGTATCACTCTGTATAAGCGCGGCTTTGCTTAGCGCAAATTTGGGTAGGTTCGGTGCCAGGCGCCGGGCGCACCCTGTATAATTGCCGGTCTCACGTATGTCCGTATGTCTGTAATGTATATCTTACATAATTACATACCTTCACGCTATGTTATGAGATATGGGCAGAGGGTTATTTAGGACGTTCTTCGAAACTTATATTAAAACGAAGATGTTTTTGATTGTTTGTTTATCATTTAACACAAAAACTATAACAACGATTTTAAAAATCTTTTTCCTATTAAACAGCGACATGTTTACCAAACAACACAGGTCATATTTTTAAAAATATATCAGTTCCCAACCTAAAATGATATTACGTACCTACCTACGCATAAGATTTGTATTTTATTATATTTGTAACGAGTAAAATAAAAAACTGCAAGACCATTAAAAAAATTGTCATACTAGAGTTATACTATTAGCAAGTAACATAAGCTATATTATATTCTTTCAGGAAAGGGAACAAGGCGGATAAAACTACAGAGCGCTGCTAGTAAATATAAATATATGGATATTATTAAGGATTTTTCTAAATAAACTACTAATTGTTTATCTGAAAATATTAAGTAATAATATAAATTTACTTTTATCGCACCTCATCGATTATATCCTTAATTTTAAGATTTTATAATATCAAAATATAAGAAGGAATCCAAACGTCTGTCCGCCATTGCATCACGTGATGCTCTCCGATGCGCTATAAAATTCCATTCGAAGCTACATAGGTACATTTACAACAATTAAATGTAATTTAATTACACATATCTCGTTGCGTATGCGTAGTCCTTTTTATGGTGTTGGTTGCTTCTTTCGCTTTTATTAAATACAAACAATTTTTTTGCAGCTTTGAGTTTGTGTCCATCACTGTTTATAGAAAAGTGTATTGTAAGGGTATGTCATGCATTACGAAAGAAATATTCTTTGTTTCGATGGGATATTATATTCTTACTAGCTTTCGTCTACGACTTTAACTTCCTGTAACTATTGACCGGTTCTTTTTCCGGTATAAACATAATAGTAATAATAATAACACCACATATTAGCACTTATGTCACGGACATCAGACAATTGAGGATTCACAAACAAAATACTTAAATGCCTATTTATAACATCCAGATACAGAATAAACGCATATATAAATATTTGTCCTGGGTGGGGATCAAACCCATCCATCCAACCAACCATCTGCGCCATTAGGCCTGTCGCTGGTTGAAATAGCCACTTGAGTATTATTTTTGACTATAATCTATTTCTGTGGCAAATTTTCATTTAGACCTGCATGCCCGGTCTAGGGGATTGTGTAACAAACATCCAAACGTGAAATGATTTATGAAGTACCTACTTCCGTAGTCTCTTTCATGTACCAATATGTAAAAGGGGAAAGGAAAGACATAACAAATGAGAGGTAAAAGTCAGCTCCTAGCTTTTGTTTTTTAATGGGATCCCTTGCCTCCTTTCTTTTAGTTTCTTTCCTCGTTTCGACAGTACTTATGCTCATTTGATGTATATTAAATACCGTAGACTTTGAAAAACGGGACTAGTTTAATGAGTATGAAAATAATACTCCCTAAAAATTCCTCAGATTTAAAGCATAGTTTTATTAGAATTTAGTATATATATTTTATGTTCCATGTATGGTGCCGTGAGTTACCGGCAGAACAGAATAGTTTCTCCCACTGCACCAGGTGTCGTAAGAGGCGACTAAGATACCAGAACCGACAGATGGCGGTATATCCATTTGAAACAGTGCAGCTCAAATGCACAGGGCATGGGTGGGCAGCAACATTGTCGTCGCGATTGCTACGCTCTGCGATTGCCAATATGCTTGTCCAGCGCAGCAATTTTGGGCAAGAAAACTCCTTCCTTGAAGAGGCTTATGTCCAGGAGTGGACTTCCAATAGCTGGTATGATAATTTATATATTTAACGTGTTTGCTATATGACGTCGCTTCAGCTTTCTTGTCTATGCATTGTTTATTAGATTTATTCTGCCAGGTGTATCTCGCCGTAATCTATGCTGCAGTTTTGCAACTGTAGAAATCTTTTAAGGTGGACGTGTCCGATCTCCAGCCAGCCTTACGTTCCGCAATTACAATTTTGACACTATGCAGCAACAATTGTCCTTCAAAAGCGATTTTACACTCGATTATTTCGCATTAAATCGATAAGAGGTCGACACGGCGTGACACGGCACGACCCGTGTGTCGATGCCGTGTCGCTCCGTGTCGCACAGTCGCACACCGACCGTGGGACACTCTAAGCAAACGGAACGCAACTGCGACTAACCGATTACTGGGAATCGACTTTTCAAAATAACGGTAGCCATAAGCGATTTACATCTCGATAGCTACATAGCAATTTGTGAGCGTGATTGATGAAATTTCCTTTTGCGGGTAAACGTTTGCTCATTGAAGCTTCAACTGTCATTTCATAAGGCACGCCGATCGCCGCAGCACGAATGCGGCACACAATCGCAACGCGTCTGATCATCGCTGATCTCCGCTCGAGTGGTCATTGTACGAGTGTTTTGAGACAAAGTAGAAGGGTCCGAGGGGTCTACATAAATTGGCGAGGTGACACATTGTCACCAGTCGCACGATTTTACTGTCCGGCGAGACGTGACGAGTTACGCGTGGTCGCCGTTTTTATTTCTGCCAATGACGGGTGTCGAGGCGTGGTGCGGACAGCGGGATCCCCACCTTAGACGTACGGCGCGGATGGCTCTTATGTGAACGGGGTAGAGTCCATTTTGTGGTCATCGTTACCTCGTTATGTTGGCTGCTTCGTAACCGGTCCGAGTGGGAGTGATATGTTTTTTTCATCGGCTACACACGCCCACTGTTCAAGGCAATCGTCAATAGAGTAATCGAGGTGTGATTGCGTCGTCCGATTTCTAAATTGATTTTTGTTTTGTTAAATCGATTACGGCTACAGCGTTTACAGGTTTAGTAGTATTTTTTTTTCAGTGTGCACTTTTCGAAAGGTTGCGTGGGTGAGTTAGCATTGTCGATTTATTAGTCAATCATATTTTTTTGTTGTGGCGAAACTCGCACTTTTGTGTTGGAAATTTGAAACCGGTACTTTTCTGACGTAAAACGGTCAAATTGTTGGAAAAATGTGTGTTGGACTAGCATGAAACATTTTTCATTGTTGGCACGAAAACACCTACTTACCAGATAGAGAGATTTGAAATAACCAGTACCAATCCTATTAAACATATAAATAGCAATGATTTGATGCGATAAAGCAATTTTAAGGGTCTTTATATTTGCTCTGACATTAATGATTTTCTTTAATTTTAATACAGAATCACAGCTTGCGGGTTTCAGGCAAAGGATTTAAAGTTGTGTGATCGTTCTTAATGAATACAAAGTATGAGCATGAGTGGAATGTATTCCAAGAAAATCTATTTAACGGAATTAAATTAATACTTTTCCGTGAACACTTCTGGTAACTCTATATCTATTTTTTGTCTATATACCTTTAGTCTATACATATCATCATCATAATCATCATCATCATCATATCAGCCATAACACATCCACCGCTGGACATAGGCCTCCCCAATAGGACCGGTTGTATGCGGCCTGTGTCTAGGTTGTCCTGGGTGAGGATCGAATTCATGACCTTTAGTGAACAAGATAGGATCACTACCACCTGCGTCATCGGCCCGTAACGAGACGATATATGATTTAAACAATTATATCCATCTTATGAAGCTATTATATAGTTAAGTATCATCCAATGACCTCCACTTTACTCACACAATCAAAAAGCGAAACGAAACACCAATCGCTTCCTAATAATAACATTAAAAAGGCCTAATCTTTGTCAAGGCATTCGATCTATTACATCAAATCGAGTTCATTATTCTGGAGTATCGTACGCAGTCGGTTAACAGTAACATAATTGTAGTTAAAATTTGTAACGTAATCCCGACGAGATATCTCTGATATTCGTTCGTCTTTGTTCGGTCCGCCATGATTGTGGCTATGACTCGTGACTGGCAACTCTGCGCACGCGTCGCCCGCCAAAACGGGGGTCGTTGGACCGCTTATCTGTCATTGGGAAAGATCTAGGTTTTTGTTTACTTTGGTTGTGCCGCTTTTATTTGGTGTTTATTTATTAAATTTGACCGATCGTCATTTTTAGTACTGGCGGTTTATTTTTGAGTGACGAAAGGGATTTGATAAATGGTATGAACAAAAGAAGGGCATAAAAACAGAAATACACATTCCGTCTTGTATGTGAATATTTATATATATACTAGGGATATATATAGCCTGGCCGTGTGGTACCGGCAGAACTGAAACCGTAGTAACATATATACATGCGAATATATAGATATTCTGTCTCGCTGACTGCTTATTGCGCTTGTAATTTTAAGAAATTAAAAGATTCCTAATTAAGAAAGCATACAAACATAACGAAAAAGAAATACATAACATTTGTGGAATAATTTTAACGTTTATAAAATATGTGGAAATATTTTCAACAGATGAATTAAACTAATTCCTCCAGAAAATCCAGCTGATAACTTAAAGATCTAAGGTGTTCGGTCATCAGTACTTCGTCATCCAGGGTTTTAAGGTTATTGTTGACTGCGTGCTGGGCTTGTAAGAAGATTCTGCATAGGAACTGCTGGTTTTTCAAGAAGTTTAATACCAAAGGTATACCTTCCAAAGATGTCTGCATGGGTTCCTTAGAATAGCATTTTCCTCTGCACCAGGTATTGTAAAAGGCGACTGAGGTACCTCAGTCGCCTTTTACAATACCGACAGATAGTATTCATCCGAAATCTTCCAACTGCCCCCCCCATCCCAAAGCTGTGCTCTGCGGTTGCAGCCATTCTACTGCGGCAATTATGAACATAAATGTCCATTTCATGAGGGGTCTATTCTCAACAGTGGAATTTCTACAGATGATATAATAATGATGATAGTGATAGTATTGATTTATTCCAGTGTATGATTACAAAGTAATAACCTTGCAATGTTCACGCGGTAACGTTCGCGTAGTGGTCACGTAGACCGTAAATTTGTTAGATTATCTACATACTATATCGTTTTTTATTTTTTTCCTAATCCAAAATCTAATTATAACACAATCTGTTATCCTTCTTCCGAATCCTTCACCAGAAATAACGTCACCTACAAAGATCGTCTGCACATGGCTCCTCTCTCTACTCATGTGATCTCAGAAGTAAAATAGTTTTGCAATTACAGGGTAACATAACTGCTCATTAGGTGGGTGATGCGCTTGAGATATCCCTTGTATATTCTACTAGCCCCTTTACTTGTCTAGTTCCCGTATTCGAAAGAATATGTGAATAAAGTATAACTTATGATATTTTCTTATTTCGTAATTGTATATAAGTGAAAGATGTTTTTAAATTGGTTCACTCATTTTTGATTTTATTTGTTACAAACGTTAAAGATACAAATCTAGTTTACATTTGATTCGCTCATTTTCATCCAAAGGTTGCCTAGAAGAATACCTTTTTGCGATTGCTTTGTTCTTCATAATTATTGTTTTATTTACATATATTATTGTATAATAAAGAGTATTATTATATGCCGTGAGGCACCGGCAGAGTAGAATAGTACCTACTTCTATACTAAGTGTCGTAAGAGGCGACTGTGGTTCCAAAGCCGACAGATGGCGTATACCCATCCGAAACCGTGCAGCTCAAATGCATAGGGCGTAATGGGTAGCAGCATCCTCGTCGCCAGAGCTTCGTTTTGCATTTGACCCTTCTTGAAACAGCTGGAATAATGATGATTATATTAGTTAAGATTGGGTAAGGTTTATCACGCGGGCCGTATAACTCTCCGCTCCTAGAAGTATACAAATAACTTTCTATAGCACTTTTAGCATTCCCACAGCAATAGTTCATTACAGGTACACATGACAAAAAAACCGCGCAGACCAAACTCTCCATCTAGCCGTATTCGAATCGTAATGGGCGGTTTATCGAGTATCGCGATGTTATCGATAACATTCACACGTCGCACACGCTCCGACGGCGGGGCTTTGTTGTTATCGAATTATCGACATCGGTTTTTCGGCGGTCCCGTCACTCAAACCGCGGTCTTTTTGTGTGCACGTCAATATGTCTATGTGGCTGCTAAGGTAGGATAGGTATGGGAGGTCGGGGGTTTGGTGAATTGTCGAGATTATTCTATTAGGTTGGATGATGGATGAAGATGGATGCAAAAAAACCCCGCAAGATTAATAGACGATTTGACTAAAACCGCAGGAACACGCTGGACGTTGCATACAACCGGTCCTGTTGGAGATTACTTGGGGAGGCCTATGTCCAGTAGTGGACGCCTTATGGATGATATGATGATAATGATGATGATAATTATATTAGGTGGTGTGTATTGTATTTGGTGCTTGTAATTTTTTTTTAATAGTCAATTGTTAAAGTCGTAATATAATTTTTTTAACAGTCTCGTTATACAGTTTATGGATTAACAGGTATATACAGTTCTAATATAAGTTACGACTTATTGAAATTATAAATTCTAAATATATATAAACTCACACCTCTTTCCTACCGAGTTACCACATTATTCCATTAATTTTCATACACAAACCGATTGAAAGTAGACAGAATCAGAACTATCTAAAAAGTTCTTTATATTCGTATGCCTTCACCAACCTTGGCTAACTAGTCTATTTACCTTAACTTTACCAATAATAACAAAATGTAACTAGCCATTAAGCAAAAAGTCTAAAGCTTCGTGTGTCCGCAGCACGTATCAGATGTATCGATAGTGGTGCAGCATTAAGTTGTGTAAAGAGCCGGTATCGGACATCTGACGCGGCAGTGACAGCGCTCTCCTTGCGCCGGTTTACACCTCTTCGGAGGTACCCAATCATTTCATTCTACCTTTAAACATTTTAAAAATCACTGTCTTCCACCTGCGGTACTACAAGATAGGCAGCAACTTCTGTGCTTTAAATAAGGAATTCTAAGATAGCGCTGTCAACTCAGCACATAAAGAACGCTAGAAAAAATTCGACAGGTCCGTCCAGGTCTCGATAGCACAACGTTGTTGTTTTTATTAAAAACATTTTCAATAAATTTATAAATCCTAAAAAGACTACATCAGGATTACAAGACATAATATGGAAGAATTTATTAATATTTCATCTATTAAGATAAAATACTTACACAAAAATTACTTTTTGTATTATTAATATATAATATAATTTAAATTATTACTTACTAATTTTTGTATCTAAATGATACCAAAATTAATATAACGTTAAGGTTCATGACCAAAATTATTTGTTACTAAACATCCTGAATTAACCAGCACAAACTCTTATAGGGCATTTAAATATGTAAAATATGTATCTCTTGCTTTTTTATGTGTGTAATAAAAAAAATTATTAAATGTATAATTCTATAAGTAAAAAATAATATTTTATTAATAGTAAATAACAATATTCTTCTTCTGATTTATAATTTATCGATAGAAAAGAATAATAAAGTGACAAATATTACTAATAAATAATTCATAACAACTCAAAAAATAAATAAGTCCAACAAAACTAATGAAGTATAAACCGGTAACATTATCGGATGAGGACTTATTAAAAAAAAGAATGCCCAAATTGTATTACGTAACAGGCCACTCACTGGCCACTCGGTTGAACGACCCCGAAATATTAAAAAGTTACGGACAATGGAAAAAGTAGGTAAATTTGAAAACAGAATGTCAATAGCCGGCGGCCGGCCGAACCTGCCCCACGCGCCCTTGACTTGAGATAAAAAGGGGGAGATGACCGACCCCTCCCGATGCCCTCTGCCCACCCGCGGTTTATTGCTTCTTTTACGGACACCCCGAACTTAGAAACTGCGATGCAACTGGTGGAAGTCTAGTCTGACTATCATTTCTCAAATAAATTTATGATGAGATTAGTGTTTTATGGGGGTGTACTGACATTTTAGTACTGATTTATGCTTATTCCTTCTTTTAGTATATCTAATCTTTTTGCAATATAAAATACCGATTGAATGAATAACCGTTTTTATGATTTATCAACATATGGCTCTAAAAATAACGTTAAAAATTTAAAGTTTGTAGTGTCAAATATATTTCGCTACAAAATACACACTATACGATATACTTCCTTAAAGGGATCAATTGCAAAATGAAACTACAAATATATTCCTCCGTATTCTTATATTGACTTTATAAAATCTTTATTACTTTTTTAAAACACCTTGAATTTTTAACAATCTATAAATCTATAAAAATATAATCCCTGTGAAATCCATACAAATAAACGAGAAACATATTTAATGTTAAGTAAATAATTTCGGAAAATATACCTTCCCTGAGGAGAAAAATACATGCATTAAAAGGTTTTTAATTCACAAAGAAGTACAGAAACTTTTAAAAGAACCATTGCACAATAATTGCTCAGATTATAAAAAGTATACAATGGCGGCGAGCAATCAGCTGATCATAAAAGTGTCCCCTCGGTCGGGCGGCGACCTTGGGCGCTACCCCACTATTGAAATTAAAAAGGAACACCGGGGTCACTGGAGCTTTGCACTTTTAAAAATGGAATTACAGTTTAGGGATAGCGGGGTCATTGGTCGCTGTGTATATTTTTAGCTTTATGCGCATTCATTTTGTGACTTGTTGCGTACATTGTTAACAACTGGACATTTTTGAATATTAATCGATGGCCATAATACTTGTATTTAGATACTGCTTAGTTACTTGAATGGTAGAAAGTATAACTATTACCTATCAGGCTTTGAATTTTTATTTCTAATTCAGGATCATTATCATAGCTGCCGTTGAAAGTCTTCTGCTAGACATAGGCCTCTAAAATAAAGAAGCAAGTTTGTTTGTAATTGGTACACCGGGCAGATGTGGTGGCATACCAAAGCGTAGTTTCCCCGATGGGAATGCTGCTGCCCACCTTGTCGCTTGAGCTACGTTGTTTCAGTTGTAAATACCGCTATCCGTCGGCTCCGATATCTTTGTCGGCTCTGTTGACACCTGATACAGTGGCGAGGTACTGAATAGTGTGCCGGTACCTTACGGCCTTACTCAGTACCTTCAAGAAAATAATTCTCTAATTTTGTACATGATAATAGATCTGCCTACCACTTTGGGACATCGCAAGACGCCTGAAACGTGACATGACGTAAACTTTTGTCTACGAAGTCTACATTCACTATTGTTAGCTTTTTAATGTTTCTAAACGAAATCTAAACAGTAACTCCCGTCATGCGTGTCAGCCAATAAAATTAAATTGTTCAGTATTATGTAAGCAAACAGGCAATACAGATTAACAGCACGAAAAAATGTTTTTATCACCTTTAAAAGATTATTGGATAACATTCGAGAATTTACAAGTTTTCTATGAATTACGAAAGCATTAACAAGAGGCTATTTTATGAATCGATTTCGGGCTGGGATATTACAATTCATCAGCGCTCTCACAGACTTAGTAGTTGTGGCCATTAAGTGAACGTTCTAGATAATTAGATCTTTCTCATAGTACTTTCTTTTTTAAAACGAGGTTTCGGTATGGGTAACGAAACTTATCAGAAATTTTAAAAATACTGCATTTTAAAGCCGTTATAAATATAGTTTAGACAGATTTACGTAACTGGACGATTTTTTGTACCTGTTTAAACGATTTCTCTTTAAATTTCCTAATATTTGAGTTCTCTCTATTCCAAGAAATTTGATTGATAATAAACGGTTTTTGTTTAATTAAAAATTTTAATTTAAATACGTAATTATAATACGCATTTTGTAACACTAAAATTCAATTATTTAAACTTTACTACGACTCTATACAATACTTACATGTGATGGAGTGTGTGTTTTTAATTTTTCTATATCCAGAAAAAAGTAACATAATTAATTCTGAGCGGGTTTTCCAACTTCCAGATCTTCTACTAGTGATGTACTAAATTTTATAAGGTCGGCATCCGAGTCACAGAACATCACAAACGCTTACTTCTTAAATTTAATTCTAAATTCTAGTATCCTGTTACATGCCCATATATAAACCCTGCTCTTAAATACCTAACTACATAAACAGAAAGCTATATTCTTACATAAATTACCGACACTGTTTCTATATACCAGAAAACACATAATTATGTCAATGACTTCAGCAGAGGTTCATATCCTCCATCTTCCTGGCCACTATCTAATACAATCGGAGGCCAACGTCCACTGCGTTCCATTGATTCGGCTTTCTTTAAGAAATCACGTTCAACACCGGATGACGATTCGATGCGCACCACTCGGACCAGAACGCTAGCCTTATGCTGACCAACAACGCACGATACTCTACTCTAAGCTAAACAGATTAGAGCCGATATTGATTTGTTTGATGAGAGAGAGAGGGTTGTCGCTATTATAGGCTTTAAGATAGAATGATTAGGGTAGGTATTGGGTAAAGGAGTGCGTTTAATGGTCTTCACGCGCGAGTGCAGCGGTGCAGTAGCGCAGTCATGGCAGATGCGTTCCGCGCTAATACGTGGCGGTTTCTAACTCGAGATACGGTATCACCGGCTCTTAATTAGAACCTCCTTTGATAGTCATTTGTCTTAGCGAGCCTCAAGCGTGACATATTACTATAAGAGGTCGATTGTCAGTACGTTTTATCTCTTGTATAGCACCACACGTTAAGCACATCATAACGTATCATCGTAGAATACCGGGAGAGTAGAATAGTACCTCCCACTGCACCAGGTGTCGTAAGCGGCGACTAAGTTGCCGGAACCGATAGATTGTCTATCCACTTGAAACAGCGTATGCAATAGGAAGGGGATTGTCAGCAGCAACCTCGTTGCGAAGCTAGGCTCTGTGATTGCTACAAGTGTATTCCTTTTTTCTTACTTAGGCTTATGTCCAACAGTGGGCCACTTACGGCCGCTATAGTGATGATGATAAATGTGACGTTTAGTGTCATTGGCGTCAAACAAATGAGCATACAAGCATACGGTAACGGATTATCATAAACATTTCCCGATAATTTAACCTTTGACCGCCTCCATTGCTGTTAGAAACTTTAATTTACCACTAATTCGTTTCTCTTACAGAATCTTTTCTGTTGGATCGAGTGATAAACCTGCAGTAAACTTAGTTTTAAGATATTCATAATTATATAATTGTCATTAGGAGATATATACACATGAATGTTCTGCAATATATATTTGACATTAACTCGTTATCAAAGTGCATATAGTACATACTTTTAAATTTGTATTTTTTCTCTATTCAATTGTTTTGTTTATTTAAGACTTAGGCTTAAGTTAGGCTTACTTGAATTAAACGTCTTAACGTAAATTTCAAAATCGATTAATTTTTAACCAATATTCTATAGACGAAAACGTAATTTAATGTCTGGCGTACACTGGGCGGGGATAGGATATATATAACGTTATTAGAATTGTGTTATAAAAAAAACAAGTTGGTCATAGTTCAAAAGATTTATCTTTCACATTAATCCAGGCAGATTTTATTCTTAGTGGCTGTTAAATATAGACTGAAAGTAGTTTTTATTGAGAATCGTTTTAAGATTGCCTTTGAATCGAGACCATTGTACGTATTATTTTTAGTAGATTTCCTGGTTGATCAAAAAGCTTATATACGATATTAGTACCTATTTTCATAAATCTACACGTTTAGTGAAGCCTTGAGTCGTGCTGGACACAGGTTACAACGAGTTCTATTTGAAGTTTTTTGGGAGGCCTATGACCAGCAGTGGACACTGAACAGCTGATACAACGATATATTCACTTATGATGGTAAATATAGTTATTTCAAGGTGGTTTGGAATGCAAAAAGTATGGATAAAAGTTAAATGACCACACAAAAAGAGCGGAAGTGAAAGAAAGAGGTTTTGTGGGACGATCTAGGTAAACATACCTTAATCAAGAGGGATTAAAGAAGGGCCATGTTTGAAGTAACATAAAAAAACGATGGCTTATGGACGGACCAATGCATGAAGGAAGCGAGAGAGGTACGCAAAGATATAGACAGCAATCGGCAAGGAAACCCATAAGCCCTGCCTACCTCTATGGGACTGTGTATATATGTATGTATATAATGGTTTCAAAAAGTGATTTATATAATTTTTATATTTACTTTCTTTGTGTGAGTAACAAAGATGTTTTTCTACTCTTAAAAGATTATCGTTAATGTATCAACGCATTTTAAGGACGCTAAATTTACAGTACATCAACAATGTGTACAAAAATGTGCGTTTGCTGACTCATTTAGTATCTGATTTGTGAGGTTATAGAAGTGTTATTTTTTTCTAATTAAAGACATATTTAATTACTAGAATGATATGTATACAACATCTTATATATTCTTCAGACTCCGAGGAAAGTCGCTTAAAGCACTTGTCTTACAGATATCAAACAACAGAGGAATCACAAAGGTAATAAATGAAATACATATTTTATTATATGGACATACAAAAAAACAGGAATACAATTATATAAAAGTTACACATTCTGATATATTTAGAGAATAATTTGTTTCTTTATGGTTTATAAATAAGTGATTATCGAGTAGCGTCACACTACTTTGGCTAAATTTAATCAAAGAGTATTTTAGTAACTCTACATACGTAAACTATTATAAATCAATGACTTTATAAAGTGGATTCGTACCAGATCTAACATGAAAAATAAAACAGTAAGTAAGAAATCGCAACCCGACTACTCGAACTCTCATCAGTCAGAGCACCTTACCCACAATCAATGCATTTCAATGCTATCTATAGCACTAATGAATAAAAATCTGAATTTAATATTCCCTCAAATAATCCTGCTCCCATTAATCCGGGATTGTTATCCCGGTATCCAAACGCATCTATAATGCAGCCGTCAAAATGCACCCGCTCCATAAAACGACGAGAACCGATCGCTTCCTTCGATTTTCCACTTCTTGTCCACTATTGTGTTTGTGAGGGACCATGCATGCAAATCACACACACAAACACTGCCCGTCCCGCTCTGATACGCCGGCGGCCGCGGGCGGGAACGAGACGCGAATCAACGGTGTTAATTCACGTACAGTTGGCAATTATAATTTTCGTATCCGTGTCCGTCCCTTTCTTCCTCTGCATTTTTATTATCTGTCTCTGTTGCGGGGGGTGAAGACGCGCGAGATATGTAGAATTTTTTAATAAAAACCGCGCTTTGGAGTGCGCTAAGTGATATGGCTTGTCTTTTTAATTTCGTTGCGGATTCAGACGGAGGTACTATCATCTATCATGGGTTTTGTTTTTTTTTCCTCTTGCACACGGCGTTATGAAGATTCCGCATGGGATATGAATATTGATTGTTTCGTTCGCGACTAATGAAAGCTTGATTGGTGTTCGCTGTTGATGTGTAATGAACGCAGGGGAATTGGGGGAGGCGTAAAAGGTTTTTTGCCGTACGATATTTTCCTTTATTGAAATGATTGCGGGGACTTTAATGAGGCGATCCTGGCAATTTTAATCATATTAATTTAATTATTGATTGCATTTATACTCCTGTGATATTACCTCTGCTGATACTTTGCACCGTGCACTATAGAATTGGAAAACGAATGAAAAAAAGTAAAGCAGTGCTTTAGTTAAAGTTTTTAACTATTGTAAAGAACTTTTCTAATTTTACCTAAAAATACATTAGCACAAAAATAGAAACTATATTCCTTATACCTACTCTAGCTTTTTATAATATATTCTAGTTATATTATGGGCGCAAAACAAGGGGATTGAATATATCTAACAACATACTACCTATGTATTTAAAAATAAATTTAACTACGAAAAAAACACGAGTGTAGTCGTAGCGTTTCGTAGCTGGCGCAGACGCAGCTACACGCATGCGTAGTAAGCGTTACACACGTTGAAAAGAAATCAACGACATGTGCTACGGCGCGCTACGGTTCTTAATTACTACTTTGCTACGGAATACAAGTTTCCGTGGAACAACATATGTTTAAAGATAGTTCTGATTATTATGTGGCTGATGCAGCAATAGATCTCATATCATTTTATTTTTATACTAAAATTATGTTTTATTTTCTTAATTTGATAAAATTAGTAAGTGTCCGTTACACCTGGTATTTGACTAAGACCTCTATTGTCGACCTCCTTGTCGTTTGTTTATTATCACATGAATGAGGCAACATATCGAGAACTTATCAGTCAATACATTATTATACAAGGCGATTAAAGGGGCACAAACTGTATGAACAGCTGTGGCTATCTTCAATGCCAATTGTATCTAACTAAATGACTAATTATGGAAGTACGTATACTAGTAACAATCTAGATTCTACCAGCAACAACAATGAGTAGTCTCAATTGAATTACTTATGGTTTCCAAGCGTCTTAACTCGCGCTCAATTCCTAAAAAGGGTCGCGTTCCATTTTCGAAAAGCGGAGATGTACAGGTGAGTACATAAAGCCGGGTACATGGGCACCCAAGGCGGTACAGGCACGCACAAAACAATGGCGCGCGACGGTTGACCTCGCGGCCGCCTCCCCATGTCTTACGCCCGCCCGGTAGCGCCGCGTGCAATTAATATGCCGAGGCGGCCGCGTGTAGAGTCAACAAACGGTTTTGATACTGTAATTTATTATTTGTATTTTTTTGGCAATTTTCTTAAAGATAAGGAATTAGTGGAACGTGTTCGTTCCAATCATTTTATCGGAGATGTGATGATTCATTATTTGCAATTTTAAAATAATACAGCAGACCTTTCTATAAGTACATTATCAAATGAGGAGAGGAATGTGATAAGCTCGGCCTTATTACAAATATGTTCGTTCATGTGTAATAGGGAAACAATATAAAGCGACTGAAAAAAATCATAACTGATTTTCATAATGGCATATGTAAGTTAGACTGTCTCATAGACGCTGAAAAACGCGTCAGCCCGCATACAGCCAGTCTTATTGGTCCAGACAAATAGTAGCTGTAAGGAATAAAATAAATGATAAATATATAATTTTAATGTAACGATTTGTTTTTCTAATTGTTAAAGTACTGTTTAAATATGCCCTATGCATATTTACGATCCACGAACACAAAATTTATAAAAGAAATTTTACATACATAAAAAATTATGAAAATATCTAATTACAACGACCAAGCTATACCGGTTGACACATAACCCGTCCAAGTTTTCTTTTGCGAAAGAAGAGAGAGAATTTTTGATCAATAATTGTCACTGGGCGGCACCCTCCCCGCTTGGGGGTCGGGTGGGGATCTGCGGGCGGTGGACGGGGAGTGTGGGGCGGGGGGGTAATTACGAGTGCGTTTTGTTACCGAGATGATAGGCGCGAAAAATGGCTTGCGCGTGCCTTTACGTGTCGCCTAGTTTTGAATATTCAGTCGGCCTCTCTGCCTGATGAAATATTGAATAGACCCGGTAATTTATTCCCTGAGGAGAGTTTTCGAACGGTCGCTCCGTTCGGATATTGAAATTAGGCGCTGCTTTGCCTAAGAAAAGCGTTTGTTTGACGGGTGTCCTATAGAGCCTTTATGCTTCCAATAGCGGCGAAATTATTCTTTCTCACTTTCATTTTTTTCTGTAAATGAAGACGTATGGAGTATTTTATGGGACGCGTCCCGTCCATCAGCGTTTAAATTTGTTGATGGATACGTTGTTATAGGCCAGAGTGAAAACTCCTTCGATAAACTCAACATTTTTTGTAAAAGTCTACGGTGGTCATCATCTGAATCTCAAATAACCATGGCCACCTTCACAACGGCCACTCAGAAGATAGGTCTAGCTTAACCTTAAATTAGTTCGTCGACACTAACTTAACATAAAGCAGTGATAACAGAATCTTCTTTGTGTAAGGAACCAGAAAAATATTCAATAAAATTTGAAAAAGCAACCGTAAATATATTTATTTTTTTGTTAGTACTTTATATATTAAAATCGTTCAATCAGTGACTGCATTGAATCAAATAGAGAACTATTACAGAAGTATATTATAGAACAAGACACGAGCAAGAGCAAGAGCAAATATGTATCAGGTACAACGAAGAAAAATAATTTACTACAACAAATTTAGCTTGTATTAGGATTCAAGCAGGTCTCGAAACTACATCTGTGTATGTGATTTGACAGATTTGTATATGTTGATCTGTAGCTGTTAGTACAAAATATATAATAATAATAAATTCTTACAACATCTCATACATTGACCTGGATTCTTGGTAAGTCGCTTAAAGCACTTGTGTTACGGACGCCAGACAACAGAGGAATCACAAAAATACTGCTTATAACACAAATATCACCATGTAAATATTCTGGGTGGGAATCGAACCCACCCTTGGCGCACAAAATATGCTGCGCCCGTCAAGGTATTCGGAAGTTTAAATGGTAACTCTCAAACTCATATACATATGCAAATAAAGAGTGCGCATTCAAGACGACAGTACTATTACAATCGAGTGCTTGAGGACCGTTTAATGAAGGAGCGAAAGGAGAAAATTAAGCGGCGAAGAATGCTGGCGCGCAAACAAGCCATTGCACTTAGCGAGTGAGCAAATATGCTAATTCATGCTTTATGCCGAGCGCAGTGCGTGGCATGCGCGCTTCTGGAACTGTAGTGGGGTGGAGTCGTGTGTTAGTTCTATTTGGTAAATACCGTCAGTGGCTGCTTTTATTTTCTGTTTGTTAATATACTAATTTGGAGGACTGTATGGTAGAGTATAGGCGTGAAATAGCGGGCAGAGTAGAACCTTATCTTGTAGTACTAGACATCTTAAAAGGCTATAATTGTGCCGGAATCAATAGAGGGTTGTATATTCATCCGACACAGAGTAGTTTGAATTAGGTTTAAAGTTATTATTTCTCATTAAAACTTACATGTAATTAATTATGTTAATTTGTCGAGAGCTAAATCACTTTTTTTGGGCGGCAATTATGGGGAATTTTGCCCATAATTGCCACGCTGGGCAAGCGTGTTCGCAATCGCAGAGAGCAGCTTTCGCAGAAGGATGCTTCTGCCCGTCCCTACCCTGTGTGTTTGAGCTATAACTACTGTCTCAGATGGATATACTGTCATCTGCCGGTTCTGGTACTTTAGTCGTATCTTACGACACCTGGTACAGAGGGAGGTACTGCCGGTACCTCGTGGCCATGCGCAAAGAAAACATGAATTAAACGGGACAGCAGCATCTTCGGGATGGACAGCAGCATCTTTGTCGCAATAACAGAGCATTGGTTAAGAGTTGTAACTTATTCATATTCTGTTTGAAAATATTTAGTTAACTTTGGCCTATAGCAACTTTGTCTTATTTATGTTACAATACATATTATTCATAAGTCCTTGTTAACATTTGATTGTCGTTTCATCTGATTTTATGCATTACTAAGGCAGAAAACAAGCAGTCTTCGTGATGGTAACGTCACATTTACACAGTAATTTTAACGCCTCTTTCACGCTTTACACCAGATCAGAACAATATGAAAACTGCTGTTTGGCGGTATAAATATATAAGAGAGAAGGATGAATTAATAAGGACGACCATTGAAAGAGGTCTATCCCTGGTAAAAAAATATTATATACGTCTATGTTATTTCACAAACAGTTGATAAATTAAATATCTTCAACTTTGTGTTGCACTCTCTTTCTCATACAATTTTATTCTAGTTGCTTAAATGTAAATAAAAAGTAAAGAAAAAAGATTCTTTATTTTTCATCTCCAAGCACTCCTTGTTCCCCAGTGACAGCTCCGTAAGAAGAGGGTGGTTAATGATTAAAAAAATTCCCGTTTTTTTCTCCACAGCCCAGTGATTAGTTACCCTCATAATGAGTAGTGCGTGTGTGTGTCCGTATGTAGGGGAACATTTTAACTTGCCTACCGTAGGGGGAAGGATTATGGGTTTTTTTTGTTATTGATCGCGCGGGCTTAGTACGCAAATTGGGAACTTAAAAATTAAGACAGGGGTGGCTGTGCATGTGAAATTGCTTTTCGTTTGTGTTATTTGTGCTTATGCATTTGGAAGTTTTATGTTGATACTTGTTTTCTTACTTTACACTACATCGCTTCACGCAGGACTATTAGGAAATTAAAAGTGGTTCTTTCATTTCCGTAGGGTATCTAAACCTTCATCCGCCAAATAATATGTTCCGTTCCGCCGTTCAATTTCTTAGAGCAATCGGGACAAAAAGAATAATCGAGATTTAAATTACTATATAAGTGTTACCGATAGATGAAGTGATATCCATCGGAAACAGTGCAGCACAAATGCTCGGGGCGGAGATGGGCAGCAGCATCCCCGTCGCGAAAGCCCGTTGCCCGCTTGCTTAGCGTGGTAATTATGGGCAAAACCCCTTCTTTCTTAGAGAGGCCTTTGTCCAGCAGTGGACTTCCACCGGCTGGTATGATGATAGTGATAAACGTAAGTGTTAAATTATAGCAAAATGTTGGATAATAAAAGAGAACAAAATAAAGTTATTGTCTTAGACTATCCTAGTTCAGGTATTAAGGGGTAACAGTCAAAGCCCAAACCCCACCTTTACCTCCCAGTTTATACTTATAGTACAATTATTGCTATTATGTGTTTTTTTAGTTATATTCATCATCATTATCATCATCATCATATCAGCCACAAGACACCTACTGCTGGACATTGGCCTCCCCAAGTAATTTCCAATAGCCCGCTTATATGCGACCTGTGTCCTGCGTTTGTCCATCGGGTGGTCGGTCGTCTGCGAGTGGACGCCCTACGCTGCGCTTGCCATAATAATAATAATATAATATATACGTAAATATATATATAAGTATATATTGAAATATAAATAAAAAAAAATAATAATAATGTCATTTTTAATTAATTATTCTGAACGTGGTTGTTCTGGACTATTTTTTCATTACACTTCTCTCGAATAAAACGACAGTTTTCTTTCTGTCAGTTGACGTGAATTGTCAACGTCGATCTAACTAGTCAAACTCGCAACGTAACGGGATCAAGAGGACAATATCTGAACGAAGTCGCGGTCATCATTATCATCATTATCATATCAGCCATTGGAAGTCCACTGCTGAAATAGGCCTCACCAAGGAGAGGGGAATTTTACCATAATTACGGCACTGGGCAAGAGTGTTGGCAATTGCAGAGCGCAGCTTTTACGACAAGAACGCTGCTGCCCATCCCCGCCCTGTGCATTTGGGCTACACTTCTCCAGATGGATACCGCCATCTTTCGGTTCCTTAGTCACCCCTCATGACACCTGGATCAGGAGGAGGTACTATTCTATTCTTTCGGTACCTCACGGCAAGAGTGGAGTGGGTCAAGTCACGGTGGTTCCACCGTGACTTGACCCGCTAGTAGCTAGTATGTTTAATAAATATGTTGTGAAAACTACCATGTCTTTCTTCCTCACTTCTTCAATGTGGCTTAATGTCGGGCTGTCCTAACAGTAAAGCTTTAAGCTGTCTTTTGATTCTGCAGTGTTTTAGATGCACAAAGTTTCTTTGTAATTCTATTACTCTAAGAACGAGGTTCAGTGACCTCCTACTAAGAACCACTGACGCATCGTTGGGAGATTTATTTTTATTTAATTAATCTCATCTTCAACATTTATGGTTGGATGCTGGTGGATGGCTGGTAAAGAATAGGAACTCCTATCCTTTAATGTGTAGGCAGTTGAGAAAAAGTTGTATAGAGAAATTCCTATCACGAATAAGTCAGTTATCGTGCATCAGTATAAATAAAACCTATATACAATATATACTCGATGATAAATGACCTTGAACTTTTTTAAAACCTTGAAGATTTTTAATAAATATGCACTACATCATTGATCCGAATTTGAAGTAAGTAGCTTGAAGCACTCGTGTTATTTGCGAAGGAATTGCACATAAGTTTAACCTCCAGGCACAGGACAAACCGTGAGGTACCGGCAGAGGTGAATAGTACCTTCAACTGCAGGTGTCGTAAGAGGCGACTAAGGTACCAGTACCGATAGAAGGCCAATATCCATCCAAAAACAGTGCAGCTCAAATGCACAGGGCGGGAATGGGCAGCAGCATCTCCATCGTAAAAGCTGCGTGTCAACACGCTTGCCCAGCGCAGCAATTATGGCCAAAAACCTTCTTTTTTAGGGAGGCCTATGTCCTACAGTGGACTTCTAATGGCTAATATGATGAAGATGATGGTTATAGGGCAAACACAAAAGGTCGTCATAAAAACGTTTGACCTGGATGGGGATCGAACCCATGAATCATGGCGCACAAGATAGATTCATTACTGGACCTTAAACTATTAAGCCAAGTAGTATTGGACACTGTTTCAATTAACTTATACTGCAATCTGTTAGAATCTTATGGCACTTACTGGTAATTTAAACATAACTCGTTGATATATAATAAACAAATAATAAGCAATGAAAAATATATTGCGACTATTATTTAGGATCTGTATCTGTATCAAGTTGAATGAAACTGCAAACATTGACCTAAATTTGTTTCAAATCGGTGTAGCAGTTTAAGAGTTCATCTTGGATAATCAACGTGACACGAAACTTTTATATAATAAAGATAAATAGATTAATTCCCACAACATCTCAGAGATTGATCTAATTACGTGATAAGTCGCTTAAATCACTTGTGTTATAGACATCACACAACAGAAAAAACCACAAATATACTACTTAAATATATATATATTTCGCACCCAAACACCGAACGAACATAAATATCTTAATATGAATATTTGTCCTGGGTGGGGATAGAACCCACAACCAACATTTGCGCCTTTCAGTGCGTTTAAGGTAGTGCTCATTACAGGAGATTCCAATAAATTTTGATTCAGAATTAAATTAATCTAGATTTTAAGACCGAAAAGAGAGAGTTGATATGACAGACGCGTCTGTTTATCGAACCGACAAATCCTAACTTGTCGTTTTTAAGTTGGAACACATGTCATGTTATGTTTGATCATCTTACCTCACTCCTCATTGTGTCCTCTTTCTTTATAACTATCCTATCCTATCCTTGAAATGTCTAGAGTTGTTTGTCAGCCAAACCTAATGCCATTTGAAAATTATGCTTTATAATTTCTGCTTCTTTATTGTATCTCTTCGTAAATATTACTAGAGGTAGACCGCATACAATCGTCTGCATCGGTAGCTCTCCGAAATGACTAGTTATTGTGACACAATATCTTCAAGGCAGAAGTTTGGTAACGCACTAGTGATATTCTTGCGATATAGGTTGCGGTGATACTAACAATCACAACAATTATAAGCTTGTTTGTCGAGCTAGTCTAATAACCAACAAAACTGGGATTTCGATGTATGTTTGTACTAATTTTGTCATTTGCAATAAATAGTTTTATTATTATTATTTACATTGATAAAGTACTAATAACTTTCTTCGCTTCTTTATCTAAACATTAAATTTATAAAAACTATCTCCGGTGAATGCAATTTTTTTTTAAATGTATCCGATGATTTTTGATTCTCTTAGTTAAGTAAAGGCAAGAGATACATCGATACACGCGACTTATATTTCTCAACAATACCAACTGCCACATCCATTACGAATTATTTGTGAGCATTCCTTAAGTACACAGAGCAAGCCCCATTCTGTAAATAAGGCGGTCCAATTTGTCGGCTTAAGAGAAAAAACCAACCACACACACCTATCTGTGAGGGTACCTACACACACAGAAAACGTCTTGGAGGAAAATAGGCCGGTTTTCTGTTTAATGCTACCGCGAACGACATGTCAAGGTGGGCCGAAGCCGGATGATGGAGCGACTGGTGACGTATGCGTGTTTAAATGACTGTGACAAAATATTCGGTTACAGATTATTTTATGACAGTAACATTCTGCTATTTTTTCAAGTCCGTTGTAATGTCAGATCTTGCGTGATTGTCATCAGGATATATATTTTTATTCTTGATGAGTGTTCATCGCTGTCGATCGTGTCACACTCTATATTATTAATCATGTTTTTCATCGCAGCCAATATTTAATAAATTACCTAATTGAAATAAATACATATCTTGTTAACACATAGATATTATACAAGAAAAATGTAATAAATAAATTTAAGGACCGATACGAAAGTAAAATATGACCGCGTCACATCCCTCGGGACTGCATTGCCTTAAGGAATGGGGACTTTCTTACTTTCCTCCCTATTCGTGACACGTGTCCAGAATTTTTTGAACTTCAAAACTCGGTGAATTTGATCCTTTTCACCTCCGCGGACCCTTTGCGAGAGGGCGGTGGGAGCTCACCACAAACTGGTTCTTGTCAAGTAACGTAAGAGTGACTGAAGTTAAATTAAGAATGTGGAGTTTTTCTTTTTTTACTTTTTCACTCACTTTGTTTGTAGCTGGCGACTTTTTTGACATTGTGCGCGCCCTCTCGAGTTCTTTTTTTAATTCTTGAGGCGTTCGCGTGCATGTACTCTATGGTACACCTCGTGTTTATGGCTTTATTTTTTTTTACTGTTTATTAAGGGATTTCGTGGAGAGGTGTGTTTTTTGGATTACGATCTTCTTTGAAGCTCGTGATTACGGTTTTAGAGGATGCGTGTTGTTTGTTTTGGCATGAGGGTCCCTTTATTCCTATGTGCTTGAGACACAAAAGGTATTCGATATTAGAACTCTTTGTGCTTGTAATTTTGATTAACTTACTGAGATAGTTAGAGGGTATTGATATTTAGTAGGCGTATGTGCATATTGGAGACTTAATCCTAAGTTTATTTTAGATTTTAGTTTATCAATAGAAGTAAATTATGTCATAAATTCAATCATATTCCTAATTCCCAAATGTGTTATGCTTTTTTTATTGAACACACACATATGTGTTTCTTTTTCAATATTGTATTGTTATAGCTATTTAAACCCCCAAATGAAAAAATAGGGAAATAATTACTTCACCATCATCATCATTATCCTCAAAGCCGCTGAAAGCCCACTGCTGGATAGGCCGCCCCAAAAGAGTGGGAACTTTGCTCATAATTGTCGCGCTGGGCAGACGTGGTGGCAATCGCAGAGCGTAGCTTCGCGACGGGCATGTTGTTACTGAATACCGCTATCTGTTCCGGTTCTTGTACTTCAGTCGATATTATGACACCTGGTTCAGGAGAGGTACTTTTTTACTGTGCACCGGTACCCCTCGGCTAAATTAATATATTTTTATTTTTTATTGACGTATGGATTATTTTTTTAGTATATCCGAAGTACTTTAAATTAATACTGGATTGAAATTATTTCAAACTGAGATAGGCCTTCAAGCGTTACCGAGGAAAGTAATAAGTACCAATTGGAAAGTGACAAAAATACAAATATGGCGGAAAATTTGCTGATCATAACAGTTACTTTTTTCATCAGAACTAGCACGAACTATTAACGTATAACTATCTGAAATGAGGTAAACAGAGAAGCGAACTAACGGATTTTTTTTCCGAATAGTTAAATAGAAGATGTCATTAACCCGACCGCAATGATTCGCCGAAGACATAGATTGTCACTTGCCACAACAAAAACGGAGGAATTAATTAAAAAAACCGCCTCCGAAAGTGATTGGCCATTTACAGTTGGAAATTGAACCTTATTATTTTTCGTATAGAGGCGGTGATTAAGTGCGATTGAAATATGTTAAGAAAGCCATTAATTTTGGGACAGGTGGAGCGTGTCACGTTGACGGTCGCGAATCGCAAAATGAACAAAATGCGTGTGGTTTATAAATTAGGCTTGTTTTATTTAAGTATATTATTTTTATCAAAGATTTTGAAAAACTATTAGAAAGCATATAAAATAACTGGCAGCGGTGTTCGAAAGAATTATATATATACTTTAATTATTTATAATCGTCATAACAAGTTATCTGCCAGTCCTATCAAAAATAGTATAGCTATTTATTATATATTTTTTTATAATTAAAGTGCGAAAACAAGCATACGTTTTGTTGATAATTAACGTGACAACCTATAGACGCTCGTGTCATTACAAGGATATCACTAGTGTGTCGCCAACTCTGTGAACTGAAAACATTATGTCAAATTTACCTAGTAATTTCACTGCCTCTGTCAGTATTCAAACCGGAATGCAGCAACGCGAACATTGCCATTTAGTTGTTTGTGATATTGTTCAAACACTATGATTTGTATGTGAAATCTAGTGATGTTCTGTAAATAAATTATATAGATTTATTAATTTGTTCATTCTCAAATATCCACTAGCATGGATGCCATGAAAAATGCTAGTGCAAAACGCCAGACTTGTGAGCAAGTAAAAATAAACACAAAAAGGCAAAGAGTCCATGTGTCTGCGTTCGTGCCTCCGCCTACATTGTGGAAACGTAAAAATTTGCTCAAATATCTCCCGACAGCGGAAGCGAGCTTTGTGGACGGTTTTGTTACCCCTACCATCGGAAAACTGTTACATTTCAGACAAAGTCAAATATACTTGATTCAAGTAGGACCATTACAAGCACTTTTAAATAGCCAATAACAAAAAATATTAACAATAACATTAATATTTCCAATAAGGAAGGATTTTACGCATATTTATATATAATACAGACAACCTTGATAACCCAATGGATCATAAAAGTCGTCTAACACTTCAAGTGTAAATCAATATTTTGTGTTCAGATAAAGATAATACTGTGTACCATTTTAAATTGACAGAAATTAGTATTAATTAGCATTTATATGAGTTTTATCTATATGAATTACAATGAATATATCGGTGTTGTTAACACAATGTTGTCAGTTGAATACTAAACAAGTATTTTTTTTAACTATTGAATTATATTTCAGCGTGGTCGATCCATATCTTTCTCATCTAATGAAGATCATCAATCTTGCCTTTTTTCTTGTAATTTTTCATGAGAAAACGTGGAGTTAATACTATATTACAATTCAAAATGCTTTTTAAAGATGATATTCAAATGTGAATAGAGTTTATATTCGTTTTTCAGAATAAGAGAACTTGAGACTTTTTAACCAGTTCTAACTAGTTTTATAATAATTAAAGGCACTTCAAACTATTACAGCGTCTGTTAAGAAAAAGATGTAGCCTTCCTTGGTAGGGGATTCTGTTAGAATACAAAAATGCATCGTAAACTTTTACTGTGCAATGTTAGGAGATTTTTCGTTTATCTTGACTCTTGAGAATTTTGTCTCGTGTTTGTATTTCATTGGATAGTTCTGCGCGCTGTGACCTTACGTAAATTAGTGCAAGCGAATTGTAACAAATTACATTATTTATCAATATTTTGGAGGGAAAAATGGAGGAACCGAATATCTTTTTAATTTTTGGTTTAAATGTCATTGCCGAAACGGTACCGGCTGAGTGGAATAACATCTCCCTCTTTCCATATCATAAGTGGCCTCTCGTAAGGGTCCGTCGGGTGGCGGTATATCTGCCCACTCGTAAATAGTTTGAATACGTGTCACGCTGTTACGCACTGCGATAACCCAGCGTGTTAAATACTGGATAAATACTTAAAAATGTCAAGGAAAAAGCTTTGGGGGAGGGCAGCATGTAGTTAGCATCCATAACAATTCTTCGGGTAAAGGGAAAGTGGAATTGATATGACAGGTTGACATTTCTGTGGTGGTATGGAGTATACCAACCAATATCAACAGATGGCACTAGAAACTTGTATCTAGATTAAACATACAACACTGCACAATGAGGTAGACCTAATACAAAAGGTCGTCTGCATTGGTACCTCACTCTCACCTATATCTACCGTCAAATAGCGGTGTTCGCATTGCTGTGTTCCGGTTTGAAGAGTGAAAGAGGCAGTGAAATTACTAGGATGGCGACGTGATAGTGATATCCATGTGATTTGAGCGTCTTTAGGCAGCGATGTCGCTTACTAGCAAGCGAGGACTGTATGCTTGTTTGTCGACCTAATAAAAAAACAATCTTGGTTTACGAATACATGTTTTCAACCACCTCAATGGTCCTAGAGTCTTATCTGATATCTTTAGAGACTTTTTTAGCATATTATTATTAGAGAACTGATATCACTAAAATAATATGCACACCAAATATTGAAAGATATTGATAAAAATCTGTCTATAATAAAATATATAGAGTAGATGGCTATTTATAAATATTGTCTAATCCTTTATTTTTATGACAGTACATTCATCGATTTTCTTATACTACACATACATAAAAAACGCAAGGAAAGAACAAAGGCAAAAAAAAATAAGCTTCGGCACAGCCACAAAATCACCAAGACAATTTTTTACTTATCTGTACTTTAACTAAACTAAAACTTAAAGGTTCCCATAAAAAGCTTAATTACCCAAAAAAATTGGTGATATAATGCGGCAAGAACCCCGCCACCATATAACACCGTGTCTGATCGGACAAGCGACTGTTGTCTTAGGCCAGTAAGTTTGGTCAATCCCACGAAATCCGTTAGAACTTTGTCACCTCTTTGTATACCACCAAGCGTGTCCGAGCGTTCACATTGCGGATGTAGTGTGTAATGAGGTTTACTAAAAAAAAGGTGACCGTCACGACGACGTCACGAGTAACGACACTACAGAGCATTATGCTACTTGATACTTAACATATCTGCATGATGACGGGCCCGATGGCGCTGATGGTAGTGATCCTATCTTATTCGCCAAAGGGGTTCGACCTAGCACAAGTATTTATACAAATAAATAAATAAATTCCCACAACATCTCAAACATTGTCTTGACTTCGTGGTAAGTCGCCAAAAACACTTGTGTTACGAACGTCACACAAGTGTCATCACAGAGGAATCACAAATATACCAGTTAAAAACATAAATTATATATATATATATATGTTAGTAGTATATTATATATAACAGCCACACACAGAACAAACAGATATATCATCAAATAAATATTTGTCCTGGGTGGGGATTGAACCCACGACCTTTGGCGCACAAGATTAAGATCACTAACATCTGTGCATATGACGAATAATTGTTCCGTATCTGAGTGATATTTGCTGTGCATAGGACTCCCCTTCAAGGATTTTTGCCCATAATTGCCGCGCTGGGCAGGCGCGGTGGCAACAGCAGAGCCCAACTTTGCGGCTAGGATGCTAGTGTCTATCCCTGCCCTGTAGTATTTAAGTTGTACTGTTTCGGATGGATATACTATCATCTGTCGGTTTCGGTATCTTAGTCGCCTCTAATGTCAAATAGTACAGAGGGAGGTACTGTTCTTCTTTGCCGGTACCCCACGGTTATATGTATCTAATTATTGAAAATTGCTTCATAAAATGTAGACGTGATACGCTATTAAAAATAATGATTGGCTAGCTAGATCGTCATAATTAGCAGCAATTGGATGTCCACTGTTGGACTGCCTACGGACATTGAACGTGAAATTATAAAGTTTCTACGATTATATTAATCCTTTCTCCTCTTTCTTACGAAGGACAGTTTTTGGTTCTATTTCCCCAATTTCTAGACAGTGTAGACTTCACAATAAGTATAATAATAAGATTGACTAATTTACTCCTCCTCTTTTTTTTTCTCCCCTTACTATAGAATTAAGCGCCAAACACATCAATTAAACTTGATTAAAGTAAGTTTAAATTAGAAGAATAAGAAAGGTTTAATGTCGAATGATCGCATAACGCATGCTGTGTGAACCTACTTATTGTACACTTAGTTTTAAGTTATGGCTTTTGTTTACATATTATCACGGTGTAACAATTACTGGTTTACCGATAAATAAACAAATAAACATAAACCTTTATATACAAAGTGAGTGTGTCGTTATTTATCCGGGATGAGCTACAAAACTATTAAGGTGATTTAAATTTTTGCTTGCTGTGTACAATTTGATCTAATTTTGGTGATAGCATAGTTTAAATTGAAATTAACTTCAATAAGCAGTATTCGTATTGCTGTGTTCTGATTTGAATGGTCAGGCAGACAGTGAAATTACTGAGTAATATTAATAACGCATAGTCCTTTAAAAAGCACACAAATGTATTAGAGTTTAAAATAGTAACACAGTTTTACTCTGCCCCCAGTTAAGGGAAACCTGTTTTATAGGATACAGATATTTTCATATTCTTAGTGTCATTGCATTAGTGTTTAAGAAATTATGTGTCATACTCATGGCTAAGAAACAGTTTAAGATATTTTTTTATGTGTGTGTGTACATGTGTATCTCTAGATAGAAGATGGTCGAGATAATGTGATATATTTTCAAGTCACATTGTTTGTAACGCGTCAGTGATTGAGGGAGTCATCTTTGTGACTTATTACGAGCGTCTATAGGCAGCTGTTACGCTCGCTATGACGCGGACTGAAAGCTTGTTTGTCGATCTAGTATAATAAATAAATATTATTATAAATAGGCAATAATAGGCAATATTTTTTTCATGATAAACATAGATAGTTAAGACAGGGCAAAGTTTTTTGGCTTAGCTAGTTAAGTATTGGGTTCAAAAATATGTAGCGTCGGTCAAAAATTCGATTGGCTTTGAGAAAGTTTTATTTCTGACAATGATAATAGTTTCAAGTAAAAGAGGATTCAATTTCAACAATATTTGTTAAAAATTGTTTTTCAAATTATAAAGTTAGAAGTAATTAATTGTGTTTATTTTATTTTTTGTTCTTTCTGTACACCTGCACATTATCTCATGCGACAATTAAATTTCTGACCGTCGATATGTTTCTCTTGAATATAATAATAATAACAATAAATACTTTATTGTACACCAAACATAAAATACATAAAAAAACAGTAATTATAAAGTTTAATGGGCCTTATTGCAAACAATTCTTCCAGGCAACCTTTGAATGGAAAGACGGAATGAGAGAAAGAAGTAGTAAGAGGTTTTAATAAGATTGACAGAAAAAATAAATTTACATATTATAAATTGCAGATTGCATTTATGGAAATATAATTAGACATAACTATAAAGATAGAAAGTGACATACTGCCTTTTGTTTTAAGTATAGAAGCTACTTCGATTATTCAGTAAAATTAAAAATACTTTTATTGATTTGAAAGTTGGTCCGGTTTATTACATGCTACACTTGTGTTTGCTATCCACCGTCAGATGTCGCGGCAGGTGTGTGGACCCGAGCGTGATTCCTGCAATCACGCGGCTAAGGAAATTTGCGGTCAAGTGGGAATGGCCCGCCCCCCTTCCCTCTACGTCTCATTATTGTTCTGGACCGTGGTTTATTTACGGAAATTATGTAGGCCCACTTTCAACGCATGCATACAAATAACTATTTTATGCAATAATAGTGACACTTTTTTGTATTATAAAATAAGCAAACACTCTTGATGAGAACGTGACCTCAGCCCACAGACACTAGTGTCGTCACAAAGATATCACTAGCGTGTCGCTGATCTTGTGAACTGAAGATACTATTCTCCCTTATAACCGGAATACACCAATGTAATAATACTATTTGGCGGTAGAGTTAGTTAAGAGTGAGGTACAATGCAGACGACCTTTGAAAAAGATCTACCTCTTGTAAAAAATAAACAAAAAACTCTTAGTGACCGAAGTTCGAAGAAGAACATTAACGAACAGTAATTATAGATGCCAGTATCAAATTTTCTTTTATTTTAAATTGTGTTATTAGACGAGCCTAATGGAGCAGATTGCAGGGAATCTATCTTGTGCACTAAAGGTCTTGAGTTTGATCCCTACTCTGGTTGGAGACTACTACCCAACATTTATTTGTGTTTGTTCTATATCTGGGTGTTAAATATGCATTATATTTGATAAATACGGCAACATTATAAAAAAACGGCAACGGTAGTCACCGATTTCAATATTTGAAAGTTCTTAAATTTGTATTTCTCCTCTTCCTCCTTTTGTTTAATATTGAAACAGTCTGGTTATACTGGTTTAAAAAAATAAATTAATTTTTAAAATAAGAATAAAGTCGTCGTGTTATCTCTTTCTCTTATCCCTCTGGCGGCACTGGAATTGACGTCTGAGTAGTCCAGCAATAGGTTAGTCCAAAATCTTAAAAATATTCCTAAATGCTATATAAAATGGAGTCGCGGACTGAAATCTTGTTATCCATCCATGCTAAAAACATAAATTGCAAAAGAGTATATTTGTTTGTTGGGCGGTTTAGGAGTGATCACACAGCTGTATAATCGAATTCGACAAACCCCGGCATATGCATTTAACCCGGAAACGTTCCTGGACTAATAAAAGCTAGTTTATTTGCATTATTGCATTTATCATTAGTCAAGATGGCGTTCAGTAAGTATAAAAATGTCACAGTTAAGTATCGCGCCATTTTAAACTGTATGATAAAATGGTAATATATTGACTTTGACCATCGCACAAACTATCTTTATCTTGATATTGATACAAACGCGTCCGCGAGCTCCCCAAAGACCACTTAACTTCCAACAACTTTAAAATATTATCACTTACTCCTCCAATAAGTACGGTGCGTGTAGTTTGCATATTGTGGTAAATTGTATCATTTTACTTATTCTCACATATATATAATCTTTATGCTATACTTTTACATTGAGTGGTGAGTGTGGATATATGTTTTAATAGTTATGTATTTATGCAGTTTCTTTGAGGTGCAACGCGGCTCCAATGGTAGCGTGTTACGTGGCTTTACTATTAAAGTATCTGTCTATCTGTTCGGTTTCGCTTTCACTTTTGAATTCCGAATTGATTTTGATGTTATTTGGAAAATGGGTAACTTAAATTTTCTATTTCTTGGATCTTCTCGATGTGTGCCGTCGAGGTCAATAAAACGCATACAGATCGCGTGATAGTAAGCGTCATTGCAGCCCATAGACACTCATAATATCACAAGAATATCACTAGGGCTTTTCCAATCTTGTGATAGATATTATATCATATTCCTCAGTAAAAATAAAAACACTGTCTTTCATCCATCAAACCAGATTAAAGCAATGCGAACTTTGGCGGTAGAAATCGGCGAGAGTGAGGTACCAGTGCAGACGACCATCTGTATGAGGTCTATCTCTTTGTCTTGTAAACAGTAAATATGATTGTTTTCGAAGTATACATTTATTTGTAACCGCTCAGCGCCGCTGTACAATCAGCCGCGGCCCAAGTATTGCCAAAGTAGTCGGTGTCGCCCACGCACGCTGTCATTCGCGTGTTATCTACTGTACGTAAGGGGTCTGTCAATACAGGCCAACTTTATTTTTAGCCACCGGTTGTTTATAAGACGTTTCGACACGCTGCCAATGGCTTTCATACAAAGTACAATACCTACTGAGTTGATCCATTTTATCAATAGAGTTTATAAAGTAATATAAATTGATATGTACTATATACGTATGAATATTGTCAAATGCCTACTTTCTAACTGCAGTATTTCAAGGCCCTAAGACCCTTGTTCTGTATATGGGTATTGTATATGTGTATTTAATTATATTATTTGGGATTCCTCTGTTATCCGATGAGTGCTGATTGTAAGACTATATGACTGTACGCGGCTCACTCTTCGTGGTCTACCGCAAAAGCGGTTCATCGTATAAAAAAAAGTTCAAATAAAAGTTGTAGATCATTGTATACTCTACAATTAATATTCTAACTCTATTACAATAAGTGCAAATTTAATTTAAGTAATACAGAGATTTTTGCGATAAACCGATTTTAACGACCTTTGACCTTTGATATCTTAAGACGCGCCTCACGATAGCACTTGTGACTTTTGAGACAACATATAGAACGACAAAACAAAGGTTTGAACCAATTTACAGCTCATTACCTTTTTTTATTATTATTTGACGGGCCCGATGGCTCAGATGGTAGTGATCCTATCTTGTGCGCCAAGGTTCGTGGATTCGATTCCCACGCAGAACAAATATTTATATGGTGATATTTGTGTTTGTTCTTTGTCTGGGTGTTGAATATATGTATTTAAATGGTATATTTGTGATTGCTCTGTTGTCTGACACGTATATACGTACGTATACGTATATACGTGGTGGAATTTCTATTTCCTATATAGTATATATTTTCTTTTTTGTTATCTTATATATATATATATATATATGTATGAGATAGGATGACAAAAAAGCCACCATCGCTACAGGACCAATTGACTACCCGTGAAACAAGTAAGAACTCTTGTCCTGATATAGTGACAACTATTTTTACAACCGGTCAACTAAGTAGTCGTAACTTTGTAGAAGCACATTATAATAAATATTAAATCACCTGTTTTACAACTCCGATCCGCTGCGACGTAATTAAGTCGTTATCATAAAGTTGAATTCATTTTTAAGCGATGACAAGTTATTGCGGGATCAGTATTCATTGAATTGTTTTATTTACGAGGTTACATATACATATTGATTGTTTATGTAGCGAATAACAAATGAAGAACGAAAAAAATGAGTGAGGTTTATTGCAATCTAGTCTTGAGAATTAAGTCAAAAGCCTTAATGGTGTACTTTTGATACCTAGGTCGATGTTTGAAAAATGAAGGGAATCAGCACGCAATCCAAAGTATTAATATCGCATGGATGATAGGTAGGTCTGCAATCCGTAGGATACTCTGGTCCTGGGAATCTTGCAGTGTAAGAGAGAAGCTGATTTTTTAATGTTTTTTTTTAACTATTTGTGTTATTAGTCAGCAAACAGACATACGGTCCGCTTGATGGTAAACGTGACCGCAGCCTATAGACAGTCGTGTTATCACAAAGATATCACTAACGTGTCACCAACCCTATGAAAAATGCGAACACTGCTAGTAGCTGGCGTTAGAAATAGATGAGAGTGAGGTGACCAATGCAGGCGACCTTTGTTACAAGTCTACCTTATAATATGACGGTAATGGCAAATTCCTTTCTCGGGGACGCGTTTGCTTAACAGTGGACGACCAACGGGTGAGGATGATGATATGATAATGATGATTTAATGATGATGGTTGGTTACTCAGCATATTAAGGAGATATGTTGTTGAATTTCTCGTGTTTGTTTACGAATAGACAAATTATGCGATTCGGGATTTATTTTGTACCGTGTAGTTATTAACTATTATTTGAAAATTAGAGAGCGGTATTTACTATATTTATATATAAAGTTATTTTACCGAAAGGTAATAGGTATAGGTCAGGTTTAGAGGTCATTAAAAACAGTTTTGAATGATCAGATGTTGCGGTTTTACATTGCAACATACGTGTGAGACGGGAGACGTGCCGGTCTGTCCATCAGGCCGACCACTAATCAGGTTGTACTTCTTGCGTTGGATATTTTTTTATATAAAAAATAATAATTTACACATCATTCTATTCATTGATCTGAGTCCAATAAAAGTCGCTTGATGCATTGTTACGGACATAAGACAAATATAATACTCAAATACATAACACCCAGACACAGAACAAACACGAATAAAAATACTTATATATGTTTGGATTGTCATAACTTTTTTGCATATCTTTTTTTAACCTTTAATATAATATTTTGCATGCGTACCAGTTACCAGTAACTGTAAAAATTGTACATTTAACAAGATTTTATAGGAATGATAATTATCTAGTTATAGTATAACAATTGTTAGTCAACCTTTAATAAAAAAAATTATAAATAAATATTTGTCCTGGGCATTGATCGATCCCACGACCCTTGATGCACAAGATAGGATCCCTACCATCTGCGTAATCGGGCCCGCCAAACTAAATTAATCTAGCGATTAAAATAAATATAATAGGTAACAAGGCATGACGTCGTAATGCTTTCGCCTTTTATCGTAATAGGAACGAACGTATGTTTCAAACTAATTTCCTACCAAATAACCAGACAAGCTAGAGTTCGTGCTCCAACAACCTAATTCACCCGAAAATAGTGTTGTCAACTCGATTTAAAGCGAAAATTGCGCTTTATCGCCGCTTTAATCGCTCGTTGTACGTGTGAACACGGCTCACTTACGCCCCCTGGCGCATGATGTGGTTGTCGGGGCTCTATTTGTGTAATATACAGTAGTATAAAGGTACTAGATAGATAAGCTACCGGCAGAATAGGTAGTCACTGTGTGCTTAGGTCAAAAGACGGCGGTATATCCATCCAAACAGTGCAGATTAAATGCAGTTTGGTAGGCAGCGCATCCCATAGTAGCATTCCCGTTGTAATTGCAGTGCTCAGCAAATGCTATCACGCCTGCTCCCAATAAATAATATAATTGGAAATATCTTAAGAAGCATAAGTACGGCTGATGTAATGGGTATTACTAGTACTATAAAAGGCCGTTAGCTTTAATCGGCAGGCTCGATGGCGCAGTTGGTAGTCATCCTGTCTTGTGCGCCAAAGGTCGTGGGTTCAATCCCCAACTAGAATAAATATCTATATCAGGATATTTGTGTTTGTTTTATGTCTGGGTGTAAAATATGTCTATATGTTAAGTAGCATATTTGTGATTTCTCTATTGTCCGTAACACAATAATATACTTTTTATCACGTTTTTATCACATATGCTTTTTATCACGTAATTTGATCAATGTATGAGATATTGTGGGAATTTATAATTCTTTGTTTCAATTCGACAAGCTCTATGGCGATAATGGCAAATGGCAATCCTGTCTTGTCCGTCATAGGTCGTGGGTTCAATCCTTAGCCAAGACACACATTTATATAACGAGTATAGGTGTTTGTTCTGTGTCTACGTATTTAATATTTGTTTAAATATATTATTTGTGATTTCTTTGTTGTCTGATCTCCGTAACACGAGTGCTTTTAGCAACTTATCTCCGGGTATGAGATATTATGTGGAATTTATTTATTAAATAAGCTATAAAAGTTATTTTGCAAGCGAAGTAGGATTAAAAGTATGTTCTAATCGTATGGAGGCCAAAGTGTTGTAGATTTTACATACTTCATTTTAAAAGTACTTAATGCCAGGGTCTAGATACTGTTAAACCATAAGAACATAGATATTAAAGTAGATTCAATTAGCCCCTACAATTAGGAAGCCATTGGAAGCCATGCACTTTTATCCACCACGGAATCTGTAACGTCTAGACAATGCATATTCTTCTGCTTCTCGTATATGTATCTGTAACGATCTTTGCGTCTCGTATTATCCTTTCTTAATTTTTTGTGTTTTTGTTGAGGTTGTAGTGCAAAGTAAATCGACTTGTGAGGTCAGATCCTGAAGTTGGTATTACATTTGCTGTAGTTTGGGAGAGCAAAGGATACTTCTTAGCAGTTCCAGGAGTCCGGCGACAAAACTCGTCTAAGTAGTTGGGTTTTGTAGAAGCTTAAGGGTTCATAATGGAAATCATCTGCTATTACAAAGTTTTTAATACCCGAGATACTAAACGTCACCCAAGTCTATTGACCCAAGATATAGACTATATCACGTTGCCAACCTTGTGACTTGAAAATATTATTTCACATTACCCAGTAATGACACTGGCTCTCTCATCCTTCAAACTGTAACAAGCAATGCGAAAACTGTTATTTGTTAGAATAGGTGAGAGTCTGGTAACATTGCTGACGACCTTTGTGGTCTATCTAATGGTCTAGGTCGAACAAAACTACATGTTTTATTATTAATAGTGGATAAAATCTCTGTCGAAAACTTATTGGCCAGGAAACTCACTGGCTATAAGTTTTCTGCCAAATAGCAGTTTTCGCATCGATACGGCAACTGGGTCAGCCGTGTGCATAAGCTTAGACAGCTTAAAACAAAAGCCGACCGCTCATTCAACATCACACTTGCGTAGTGTGCGTGCGGGCGGGTTGATTCTGAGATGTTATCGCCGCTTTCGTTATTAATTACAGCCGAATAAAGCGAGTGGAAGGGTTTGTGGGCATATTAACTAGCATAATTTATCGTTCACAAGCGATACGTGCTGATACGTATTTCGGTAATGCGCGCTCTGATTTTACGATGTACGGCACGCGAGCGGCGCGGCTGGCCGCAGACTTGCGGAACTGTCGGTATATTCTTTCATGATTTGCATTGTCAAAATAATGCATTGTCGTGAGGTACCGGCAGATTAGAATGGCACCTTCCCCTGATGGTATAAGAAGCCAATAAGGTACCAGAACCGACAGATGTTAGTATATCCATCCGAAACAATGCAGTTTAAATGCACAAGGCGGGGATGGCAGCAGCATCCCCGTCGCGAAAGGTGCGCCCTGCGTTTGCTGCAACATGCTTGCCCAGCGCGACAATTATGGGAAAAAATCCAACTCTTTTGGGAAGGCCTATACCCAGCAGTGTTTCATCGGCTAGTTTGATGATGATTGATGATTGGCAAATTAACAAAATTTTTATTATATTACAGTATCGTCCTATAACTACATATTAGTGAATGAAATCAATCTATTGAGAAAAATCAATGTATATATCAATAGAGAAACAATATAAGTATTGGTCTCGTACTTAGAGACCGATCTATGGACTATGCTGTTTATAATTTACCAGACCTGATAAATTTTGTCAAACAACAAAGTCTATTAACAGACCTAGTTTATCTGCAAACTGAGTCTCTCAGTAGACTAAGTCATTCTGTAAACTGAGTCACTCTAAAAACTGAGTCACTTTGCAGGCTTATTATCCCAGTTATTTGAAGAGCTTACATTGGTGAGAACGAAGTCAGAAAAAAACACAGTTGCAAGGAATATTAACTGACAGGTCCGATGGCGCAGATGGTAGTGGACCTTATGCTGATGTATATAACACAAGTGCTTTTAAGCGACTTACCACGGAGTCTGGTCAATGTGTGAGATATAATGTTGAAATCGTTTATTTAACTGTGTTGCTAACCAAACTCTATATATATATATATATATATACTTGTACTTATTATTATATTTACTAAGTAAATTACTTTGACTGTAAAAGGGTGTATCAAGTGTGTAGACTGCCTAATATTTTTAA